>JADKLZ010000166.1:581926-600473 GCA_021533235.1 Biomphalaria straminea | reverse complement strand
ATAAGCAACTATTTACATATGGCTTTAAGCATAGTCTTGTAGTAGACCAACTATTTATAAATGGCTATAAGCATCAAGACTAATAGTAAGCCAACTAAATATATAGCAGATATAAGAATCAAGTATTTATATATGGCTATAAGCATCTATTTACAAATGGCTTTAAAGCATAGTCTTGTAGTAGACCAACTATTTATAAATGAACATGTTATCTTATTTGATAAATAACAGATGTTCCTTCAGAAGTGAAGATAATCACGTCATATGTGTATATGTGTACAAATCTACTCATGCATGCTAATCAGTGACTTAGAATATCTTGCAAGTCATTGGTTTTTGTGGTTGATACAGGCAACCTTATGCACACTCTAATAGCACTAGGAAAGAAGGAGTATTTGTACAAATTTTTCTTCGCATAAGGAATAAGAAATTGTGATTGATATAATAATTAAAAAACAAAATATTTATATATCACTTTGAAGAAGATGACCAGTGCCTTAAAGTTAATTTTTGTGCAAAATATAAAATTATCTAATACTGTAAAAAATAGAATATAAAAAATGAATAAAAAAAACTACAACAGTAGATTCATTGTAAAACAAACATCCATCATATAATAAATGCATCTCTTAATAAACAATATAGAATTTTAAATCTTCCATCTGCATAGAAAATGTCTCAACAATATTGAAATTTGAACGAAAAAAGTCAAAAGTATAATTGTGGTGCTTTCTTAAATCATTATTGATCATTACTTTTTTTGAACCAACCATTACTGGTAGATACTTAAGAAGAGAACAGCAGCCTAATAGATGTTGTTTTTTTTTTGAAAGCATCAAATTCACAATTCAATTTAAATGAAACAATAAAAAAAAAAAGAAACACTTGTTTACATTTTGCTGACTTAAAATGAGGCATGAATGTTTGGCATAAATTTAACTGGAAGAGAAACAACAAATTGCTTTCTCAGAAATATTTGTTTGGAAAAAAAGGAACACCAAAAGTTGCATAAAAACAAAAAAAAATGACATTGAATAATTGAAACATTGCACACAGACATAAAAAAAAAGAAACAAGTCCATTAAAAAAGAAAACAAATCCTACATATGATAACCTGGAGACAAACTCTGATTTGATGTCATGTAAAATAGGTTAAATAAATGCTATTTACCAAAGGAAATAATGTGAACAAAAGCCTATCTATGGGCTACATTGAACTTGTGAACAAAAATTGAGCAATAATTTGAAATTCTCAAATGCTTCTAGTTTGTCGCCCATTTTTTTTAGAAATATAGTTATGTTGAAGTCATGATGACTTGCTAACCACTGTCAAAAAAACCTAAACTCAAACTCTACGGCCACATCACAAGGTCCTCATGGCTCGCAAAGACCTTCTTTCAAGGAACAGTACCCAGAAGAAGAAGAGGAAGACAGAGAAAGCAATGGGAAGACATCAAAGAATGGACAGGCCTGTCAGAGAATGAAATTCTATCAAAGCTAAAGGACAGAGAGAAATGGAGAAAGATGGTGCCCCAATGGTCCCAACAGACTAAGGGAGAGATGAAAGTCATACAGTCTAATAGTATAATGCTTTCTACACAGAGAAATTATTTGCACAATCATTTTGTTTCAGCCGCCTGTATTTTATTCTCCATTAAAGCAGTGAATGTAATAGTAAATAATCAAACTTGGCATATAAAGATAACTTAATCATAAGATGATTGGGAAAGCTCTGAGACAGTTCCAGAACCAATACTATCAGGATCAAACTGTAAACCAAAGGGCAGTAATGCTTCTTGTTGTTCTGTGTTGGATGAATCTAAACTTTTCCCAGAAGCATTTACATTATTTACTGAATATGGCTGAGGTGAACTGCTACCAGTATTTACTGGATATGGCTGAGATGGACTGCTACCAGTATTTACTGGATATGGCTGAGATGGATTACCAGAAGTGTCATCACAGATTTCTGATTCATTTTGATCTGAATTAGATGTTAAGATATTAGAAGCACCAACTAATGAGATTTCAGATTCCATGGGATCTGAGATTTCAGATTCCATGGGATTGGACTGAGAATAGTGAAATGTTAATTCTGAGGGTGATAATATTGATTTTTGTGAAGAAGATGAATATTCTTTATGTGATTCAGAAGATGGACATATTCCAGAATCGCTCGTAAGTTCATAAGCCTTTACGTCTGTCGATGAAGTAGGATTAACTAACTCTATGGAGTTGCTGCTAGCTTGAGAGTGATGAGTTGCATTGTCAGAGCTAGAGTTATCACTATTAGTCACATGGCCACTATCCAGTGAAGCATCATTCAAAGTCTGTGGAGGGAAAAAAACAATGAACAAATTACATTTAGTATATACAAACATTAGAAAGCATTTTCTTTCAGTGCAGTCTTCAGTACAAAAGATATTAACATGGTAATGGAGCTATTGAAACACTAAGTTTATAAGATCTTTTCCTACACATCTTATAGGCAAGCCATTTACAATTAACCTGATCGACTCAAACTAACTGACTGACTTAGAGCAGTATTTCCCATTAACCGAACATTTCACACATTCTAAGTATTTAGTGGAAAACTTTGCTTAGTTTTTTGAGAAATTAATTCACTTGGGTGGCCTACTAGTTAATTATTCCAGTATTTTATCAAACACCTATTCAGGCCTGGTGTCCTGCGGAACACAGTTTGGGAAACACTGACTTAGAGATAGAAGTATCGAACCTAACCTTGACCCTGATGTCAATTTTTTTTATATGTTTCACATGTTCCTTCAGAAAAAAAAGATCAATACATCTGAGCCCAACCCTCCTGCAGGATGGCATGAGATGGTTGCAAACAGGGTTTGAACCCTAGATCATTATCACATTACCAGGCAGCCAGCCAAATTAGACAAGCTTTTAATGTGGTGCTAGTAACAATTAAAACAAAATCTCTGACATTGATAATTTTATTAGCTTCATTGGCTTGAACTGCTGAAAAATGTAAGTATTGAAAATTTTGTCAGGTAAGTCAAGGCCACTTTGAGCTCTAAATCTCAGGATTCAAACCTGGGACCCCTGGTTCAGTAGCCAAGAGATTTACCGATCAGCCACCACACCGCTGCTACTGACACTGCCTAAACTGTTTATGTAAGATTTAATCAAACTTCTACTTCTTTTGTTTTGAAACAACATGAGTCTTTATTTCTTTTTTGTTAAGGAAAAAGTTAACGGCAAATATACATTTAAAGGCTCCCATCTGACGGGTCATTGGTAATGTTTGAGTGAGCTATAAAAAATTTGGTGGGTGTTTCATTTTTTCTAAAATGAACAAAGTGTCCAACACAATAAGAATTTATTTAAATATTTACCATGTGAAGTGAATCTGGAGAGTCTGATGTTTCATTATCTATCATCTTAATTTCTTCAATACGTTGACGACTTATTTTACATTTTTTATAGCAACTATCAAAGTAAAAAAAACAACAACAAAGTATTAATCAATAAAATTGTAATATAGACAGTGTACAATAATCAAAATAGATCCAGAATTTTTTAGCAGTAAATTCTTTAAAACTCCATATATATATAATCTCAAACAATCAGAGCTTTTTGAGGTCATTTATCATGTCTATCCTTCACAAATCACTCTTCTTTAAAAAAAAATCACTTGGTATTTCAACAAGTGTTATAATTCAACTTTCAATAACTACTTGTTGGTCTCTAATCCATTACCCACAGTTGAGAGACAATCTTTATAGTATTTTCCTATTTAGTTGTTCATCTAAGAAACAGTAAATTTTAAAGACATTCTCAGATATAGCAATACATAAGCATCCCATCGAGGTTAAACTGATTCCTTGAGCTGATTATGTAAGTATTTTGTGCACTGTGGCAATTAAAATCTTGATGGAAGAAAAAATGTTACTGATTTTTAAAAAAAAATCTAATATTGAGCTTGTTTTTCGTTACAATAGTGCGGCTTTTTGCATATATTGCATGTCATGTTTATTCATAAATTGTTTCTGACAGATAACTGCTTTTATGTGTGACAGAGTAACATTGATCTCATTTGAGATGTTTTGTGTGTCTATTCATAATACTAGTGATGAAAAATACCCCTAAAATCAACTATCCTTTTATTAAATTAAAAAAAAAATAATCTAATTTACCTATAAGAGAAGAGTCCACCAAAGAATAATAAAACAGCAATGGATATAACAACAATCCATATGATAGACTGATCAAATGTTGACTCTAACACTCCTGTAAGAAATGAGAAGATAATACAGACGTTATAAATTCAATATTACACTTTATGTGAAACTATCACAACATTGACAGCCTTTAAACCTATTAAAAATTGTAAAAACTACATGTTTTATTTTATAAATTTCTGATATTCCTTCATAAATGAAGATTATTATGTCCTAGCCAAAACCTACAGCATAACAGACAATACCGGTAGTTCAAAATCAAGATAATTGTAATGTCAGTTCAAAGCACCTAACTGGAAGCTATACTCATTTTTTTAATAACTATTGTTTTTTTTATACTACTTTAACTTATGTCATTATTTAACTTGCCCTACAACAAATAATAAGTCTCAGGACATGGGCCATCTAATGTCTCAAGTGATAATTAGAAATGTATATATTTTAAAAAAAGACATTAATATTAAGACCATATCTATTTAACAAAGTTATTTTGCCTTCATTTTCCTCAGGCTTAAATGGCAACTACCTGGCAAAGGTGGTATAGAAATCCATCCATATTCCAAACTAGCCAGACCATCATCTCCCAATGCTTGAATACAAAGTAACCTTTGATTGGCTGGAACAGTAAACACTGTTTGAGAAAAAAGACTTCTGTTGGTTTGCCAACTTTCTGTAAAATAAATAAATAAATGAAAACAAAAACTGAACAAATTTATCTTGAGTAACATTGTGACTATCTACCAAAAATTCATTGGTGTGTAATCATAATTTGAGACCCGAACAAGACACTGGTCCCAAAACCCCTATAGAAAGAAAATTATATGGAGAGCTCCCTGATTTGGAAACCACTGCACAGTTCATCTCATATATTGGTCTAGTGGAGAGCTCCCTGATTTGGAAACCAGTGCACAGTTCATCTCATATATTGGTCTAGAGGAGCGCTCCCTGATTTGGAAACCAGTGCACAGTTCATCTCATATATTGGTCTAGAGGAGCGCTCCCTGATTTGGAAACCAGTGCACAGTTCATCTCATATATTGGTCTAGTCACCTTAACGTTCCAACATAATGAGGAAGAAGAAATAATTTGGAATAAAGTGTTCTACCTAATGGCTTGTTCAATTGACAGTCACCATCTTGGGTTGGGTACACTTTGTAGAGTTTTATGAGGAACTCTAGAGGCTTATCCTGACTACAGTTTTGCTCCAGCACAAGTCTTGTTCTGTCGTAGAGCTCATAATTAAATCTTGCATCCTCTGGGGGAAAAAAAAAGAAATCAGAATACTAGCATTAACATTGAAATAATTTTCATCTCATGACTTTTAAATTAGAAAATAATTAGATATTCTATTCATTAAGATGATCTAATTAGTAGGTACACAATTAAAGAAACATTTACTTATTTGTCGACTATAATAGCAGTCTGCAGGAATCATGCCAGTCCATGATGTGTTGAACTTGAAAGAGTAAAAAACTTGAGGATATTTATTGGCTGTGCTTTGGCAGTTGGTAATGCAGTCACCTTGACCTTGAGCGACTGACCTAGTAGTAGTTCTTACAGCTGTGACAGTTCTTATGAAAGACTGATTGTTCATATCAAAATAGCTTACACTTATGGAGTCAGTAGTCACGTCATTCATAGTCTCAGACAGGTTGTAGTGAAATAATTGACTAGTATAGCCATTGATCCAATGGTCTCTAGGGATATATGAAGTCTGGGGGAAGTCCTTTAAAAAAAAAGTTCATCAAAATATTTAAGTACTAAATCAAACATTACTTTTTGATGCATCGAAATCCTTAAGCTTTTCAAAATCTTTAGATAACTAAATAGAAAAGCTTTCAGGCAGCTCTATAAAACAAAATAAACATTAAGATGTGCATCAAGACCAAAACAGTTCATATTTATAAGATTGACAGGAAAAAGTTTAGTAACATATAACCTACATTTAGGTTTATGTACATTAACACTACTTGATAATCTTAGTGTTACTGCAAAACACCAGGGACTAAATATCATATAAACTAACCTGACAAATTGAATAACTTGATGTCCACATGGTAATACACCAATGGATTGATAAGTTTTGTATGCTGGTTACACTGGAAAAGTCAAGGTTAGTTAAGGCTAAGGCTGAAGTTTGGTTGAGAAAGTCTATTACCATTCTAACATTATCCAATGAAGGATCTGAAATTAGACATTTGTTTAAATTACACAAACAAATTTGAGGAAAATGAGCTTAAAATTATAAAATTACTGGTACATTTCAAAAAAACTTAAACCTGAAATATCAAGAAAACAAACTGAGATGTGAACACAGAATTACAGTGAGCTTATAACCAACACATACTCACCAGACATTAAATCAATATCTACACAGAATTACAGTGAGCTTATAACCAACACATACTCACCAGACATTAAATCAATATCTATCTTTGTACAATTTTCAGATTGTCCAATTTCATTTCTAGACCATATTTTGACCACAAGTGTTGTCTTATGAATATCTGTGAGAACTTCTAAAACTGTGGAGTGTGTGTTAATAAGTCTATGATCAGCGTTTGTAGATGTGATCTCTACATCATAACTTAAGTTGGATCCTCCAGCCAAATCTGGACCTAAGGACTAGAAAGGTCAAGGTTTTAAAAGTTGGCTTCAATGTCAAAGAAAAAACAAAGACATCCTGATGAAATATTCTTTATGGATGAGAACAATCAAAATTGTTGTCCATGTCATATATTTATAAAATTTGATAAGCATATCACTGTGAATGTCATAAAAATTTTTTTTTAAAGCTCTATAACATGTCTTTGTAAATATTATTTTTTTAAAATAAAATAGCTACAACCAATCATTATAAAGCTCCAGCCAAATATTAAAATATTTTAGTCACTCATCATATACCTCTTTTTCAGACATGAAAATATTAAGTCAATAAATAGTATTAAAAAGTCAAGCATTAAATTTGCCTTTATCAAAATCCAGCAGTTTAAAATGCTGGTAAATAATCAATCTCTCTAAAAAAACAAAAATCTGCCATCATTTATTCTAATTATGCATATTTGATATATTCAAGAGTCCCATAGTTTTACTAATGGGCAGTATCTGACTATCTGGTAGAAGCTGAAGGACAGAGTAGAGATTAGAGGGATGGGATGTGTCAATGGTTGTTTATCTCTTTGTATTACTTGAGACTCATGTTGAACAAAGAACATCTTGTTGTTCATAATAGCAAAATGCTAGGAACAATTTGTTTTCAAGTTCCTGAGAAGCATTGCTTAGTAATTGGCAAACAATGAAGAGCTAACATATTTAGGTCATCTTACGATTGATGTAACTCTGATTAAGCCATTGGCGCCTACTGAGTTGCTTCCTATGAATGCTGTATAATAAATGTAGATATAATGATGTCATTAAGAATTTTTGTTAAAATTGCTTTTACATAGAGCATCTTTCATGTGTATAGCATGCTCAGTCAGCTATATCCAATCTCTTTTGTGGACCATTGGGGGTGGGGGGAGGGGTCTGTGCTGCTCCAGCAAACACAGCTCTGCTGGAAATGGGATTTGAACTCAAGCATCCCTTGATAGATAGTCAAGCGGTTTGACCTCTCAGCCACACATCCCAGAGATTTACAAAACAAAATCTCTTAAAAGACCATAGACCTCATTTGTTTAAAGAAGAATGGAAACTATACAACCATGTAACACTTCAGTACTTGGCTAAACTCAATGTGTGATGTGTTGGTAACTTATATAATACAGACGTTACTTCAAAAAAGAAGATGATTACGTCCTACGCGTCATGCATATTTACCAGTGACTTAAATTCTGCCAAGTCACTGGTTTTCCTGGCTAGCTCAGGCAAACCATTCCATGCTCTAATGGCACTAGGGAAGAAAGAGCATTTGTACAGATTTGTCCTAGCATATGGGATGAGGAATGTGCCTTTATCTTTGTGTCTTTCTGAGTATTTTATAAGGTTTTGTTTTTGTATTTGGAGATTATGGTTAAGCGTTTTGTGTATAATTGCTACTTTACTCTTAAGTCTTCTATCCCGAAGGCTTTCTAAATTTAGTGATTTTACTAAAGGTGTTACTCTAGTGAAATGTGAATATTCGTTTGTTATGAATCTCACTGCTCTAACAACAATAAATCCTTTCAGAATGATCTGTTTACTAACCTTCCACATCAATATCAAACTGCTGACATTAGTTCTGGAGAATGTTAACTGCTCTGGTGGGGCTGCAGGTACTAACAGAGAGAAAATCAAAGGAAACTCTTTAATAGGATGTGGAACAGAGGGAACTTAAGACAAACATTAAACTTTTTGGTCACAAGAGTTACAACTACTTACAAAACAACAAAAATAATCCACTAAAATTAGATGACACTAAAAACTAGTTGCTAAGCTAGTAGAACTAGTAGCTAAGCTAGTAAATTGCTTCTTGCAAAAATTGATAATTTTATTTAAAAGGCTTTTTAATTGGTGTAATTACCTAGCTTATTTTTATAGATAGAGATGAAGCAAATCTTCAAAAATTATCATTAAAGCCATTTAGAACAGTGTTAGACCATTCATGTCATTTTTAAAATAAAAGTAATTAACTCATCTCAGAATTTCATTATTTTTCTATTCTCTAAAAAAAAATGAATGGCATCACCATTCACGAAAGATTTTGGTCCATGCTGGAACATTTAGCTAAAGCAAATGCGCTGATTGTATATTTTTTCTACCACGATGAATTAATAATAGTCTGGACCATTGAGATGACAGTCTTGAGTACAGATCACATGACTAGGCTGCCATTAGACCAGGCAGCCATCTTGAAAGAACGTCCCAGACTGAGCTACAATGTTTTCTTATCTTTAGCAAATATGAACTAGTTGAGTAAAGCAATTAATTGAACTGAATATTAAGTGTCATTAGTTGAGTAGCAGACATATAGAGTAAACTCCAAATAAATTATGATTACCTTCCTTACTGGTAGTGAAAGACACATTTTTTAAACAGCCTTGACCTCCACCACCTTCACCTTGCACTGACACAATGTAGTTCATATAAGGAACAAGTTCATTGAATAGCACTGCCACATACTGTTGACTTTCAGAGGGAGGACCATTGAAAACAGTTTTGTTGAGGGTTAACTAAAGGAAAAAAAAACAGTCCAGATTAGAAATACATGCCTCAGATTTCAAAACAAATTTTCATTCCATATCATAGCACACATTTTATGAATTTCAGGTCTAACTAACATTTCAAACATTCTATGTAAAAAGCTCTTTTGAACTAAGTAATTGTCCTACCTAATATATAAAGCAGAAAGTAAGGCTTGTGTATGTATGTGTGTATGTATGTCCCAAATAGAAATCAAAACAGTTTGACCAATCTTGATGACATTTGGCAAGAATTTTCCTTAGATCATGGCAAAGACCATAGTGTATGTTAGATATCTCTTCCATAACAAGAAGGCCATAAGAATTTTAAAAAAATGCCCAAATGTATTGTTTTTGAAGAATGTAACTTTTTAACTAATCAGATAACACTGTTTTCACAGTATTTATATTATCTATGTAAGGGAACATGGCTCGATATCAGTGATACACAAACTAAGGCCTACTGGCATGCTGTCATGTCTGGCTAGTAAACTATAAACTTGCCTGTAAAGTTTGCTTTATTCCATCCATCTTGAATAGAATAATGTGATAGATCAACGGCTTGCCGAGATTAGCCATGATTGGGACAAATGAACTGATGAGTTGAGAGGTTCGAAACTTGATGACAGCTTTTGTGGATGTCAGTGAACTTTTTTCCAGACTCAAATCTTCTACACACCCAGGAACAACTAAATAGCACAACAACAATTAATATTTAATTAAAAATTGCAACTGTTAAATATATATATATAATATAATGCTGTATGTTAGGCTGTTATGTTGTTCTGATTGGATCTAGCAAATCCTTTATTCCACTCCAGCATAATTGGAGTTCCTCAATAAATAAAGTACAAGAACACTATTGTGGAATTAATTAACTTGGATATTTAAGTAAACTCAACAAGTCTAGTTGAATCTCTGAATTATAATTTTTTTTTTAAAGTCCAAGATCTTTTGTGGACCAGAGGGAGAAGGGAGTATCTGAGAGAAGGTTTATAGACCCTCAGAAAACATAACTTTTATAAGCTTGAGATAGGTTTCAAACTCAAGCCCACTTGATTGGCATCCAAGAGGTTTAGCCAGAACTAATGTTTTTTTCACATAGTACATAGATAGATTAAAATATGAAGTAAGGATGTTGAGAAATACATTTCTTTAAAAACTGTTAACAAATAGGGTGACATTCACATTTACAGTATTCTTAACTTTTTGTTTTTTCTGTGTGAGATTGCTTTGGTGTTAAAAATTGCATTATATCATAGAAATTAAATAGAAAACCTAGACATTCAATACACATATAATTAACAAAAAAAAAATCAATTATTTACATTACATTGTTAACAGAATAGAATGAGATTCTTAATTGATATTGCCTAGACAATTGATAGCTAGGCGTCTTATTTATGATGTATAAGCTTAAAAGTAAAAAAAAAAATTAAAATATTTATACAGACCATGTTCAAACACATTTATTTAGCATGAAATATTTTTTTTTAAAATTTAGTTTTTGAATTCTGAAATAATTATATATTACTGAAAAAAAATATTAAAATTTAAACTTAAGTATTATTATATTCCTCTCACTTTGAGATATAATAATTCTGTTGGTCCTGCTATACATCTACTCACTGTGAGAAAGTAAATTGATACTTGTATTAAATGTCCTTGCAAAAACAGATTTGTTGACAGTGAGGTATAGGTCTACGTCATTGACATCAAAAATTGGGCTGAGTGAAATGATGAAATCTCTTGTCTTATCTGTGACTGTTGTTGTTTGTACTTTGGATCCATTGCTAAGAAAAAAAAATTTAAAGAAGAAAAATCAAACAATAAAATCAAACTATGCTATGTGATGGAAAACAATGTCAATATTAATTTCTGCATTGTCTTGGGAAGTATGAAGCAGAACAGCAATTATGTTTAATGATATACCCTATCATAGAAATGTGTATTATATATTATGACACATATTCTAACATATTCTAATAATATTATGTCCAGTCTAACTGGCATCATTTTCTCAGAATCATTTATTTAGAGGGTTTTTTTTAAGATGTTGATTTAGAGGTACATTTACCTTCAATATTCAAAAGTAAGCTAAATTGACACAACTAGTAAAGAAGTGTAGTAGATAAGTAACACAATAAGAAACAATACTATTGAGATAAATACATTTTTTTTCTTTTTTCACTACCATCTTCCACAATGAGTATAGAGTGCAAAGCAAAAAGCTAACTCGCTCCAGGAAGTTTACAGTACTCTTCTCACATTAACTGACAACTGGTTCACTCAACAGACATATTTACCTTAAAATCACAGTGAGCTGGTATTCATAAGGCACTTGATTAAAATTTTCCTTACTACTGATTGTCACATCTAAAGTTCCTTCTTCGGAATATTGAAATCTCGCCATTTCATAGTCCCTGGGGGGATCTAAAATATTTACAGATTCGACCAGATTTGAATGTGGTATTCATCATGTTAATTTTATCTTGTAAATTACAGACGTTCCATAATAGAAGATAATTACAGCCTACACATAGCCACCGTGCGTCAGTCTAGTAATTTATTAGAGGTTTATTAACACTTCTAAGGTCTTCCTGGCTGTTCCATGCTCAGACAGCACTAGGGGATTATAAGATTTTGTTTTTCCTACCTATTCCATGCACTAGGGAATGAGGAGCGATTGTAAGTTTTGTTCTAGTATATGGAATAAGAAATGTTAAGAGTACAGTACATCTAGTCACATTATGTGTACTGTATGTTAGCCGATGTGTATGTTGTATCTAGGGACAGTAGAGTCCCTAACAACTGACTTATGTGGACTGATGGTCCCAGAGTTAGTAAAAATGCCAAATTAACAGTTGGGTTAAGAGAAAATAAAATAAACAAAATACAGTTCAGTAAAATGATGAAAGTACTAAGAAAAAAGGCACTAAGATGAAGGCACGAAAATGAAGGTACTAAAATGAAGGTACTAAGATGTAGGTACTAAGAAGAAGGCACTAAGATGAAGGTACTAAGATGAAGGTACTAAGATGAAGGCACTAGATGAAGGTACTAAGATGAAGGTACTAAGATGAAGGCACTAAGATGAAGGTATTAAGACAAAGGACAATAAGTCAATCACTAACAATCATGTCCAAAATACTGAAGGATGGTTTTGTTTCTCACTATTTTAAGAGCTTGAACACTGAAGCCCTGAATGTCAACTTTTTCATAAATTAGGATTCTTCTGAAACCACTGTTTGATGTCACTTTCATTGGCCTACCCTCTCCTGATCAAGGAGTTTTCATCAGAAACAAACAAATGATAATGGCACTAACTCCCTCCAGACACGAAAGTTCTGGATAAAGTGTTAACTATCATTGTTTGCAGAAAGAATGGAAGAAAACAGTTTGAGAATAATCAAAAAGCATAACCTTGAAAGGTGCTGAGCTGTTGTTTTTTTTTCTCTTTACCAGGGTGTGGACAAGCTATTCAGACTGCAGAGTTATTTGTGACTATATCGTTAAATGTTATTTTTAGTGCACATACATGTTTAGTATTGTTATGTTTAGTAATACTATTAGTGGAAGTTAGCTTCAGTAATATTTGTCTTATTTAAGCTAAGTCAAGTAACCTTATGTCTTGTAAGATTGATATATCTACTTATCTTATATTATGTCTAATGAGAATTGTTTTTATTTATTACTTTAAAACTTAACATTTAGGAGGGATATTCATAGAAAAAGCTTGTAGCTTTAATTCAACAACAGGTGTGAAATTAAGTTCTTATTTCATCATTTCTTCTAGGATCTAATGGTTCACAGCCTTATATACATATATCATTTCGTTCAAATCTTTTGATTACATCATATTGAAAGTAAATTAATTTTGCCTGTTTTGTTTTTTTTTATTATTAATACAGATGACTATTCTAAATGAAATAGTAATGGTTTGGCTTAAGCGGCTGTTATTAGTACCCTTTTTTAAAAAGTCATAGTCATAGTTCATTACCTAAACACAAAATGCAATATTGTTAAAATTTATAGGGTTAGGAAATTAAAGAAGTGCAACAGTTTTGTGAAAATAAGCTTTGGTTAGAAAAGTTACTTACTGACAGTAAACAAACGATGTCTATCATAAGGTGCAGATCTATTCAATTGAAGCTGTTCTGTTGTACATACAAATTCACAATCATCTTCAATGTGGTTTGTAAGTATCTCAACTTCACTTGAACAAGAGTTATTTGACTTTGAATGTATTGACATCAAATTCTGACAAGCAGTACTATTGTTAATGCGAAGCTCATCAGAATTAGGTGCACAGTCATTTTTTAAACAGCACAGACTCCTACTGGTGCCAGCAGCCATGATTGTGGACCTTATCAACAAAGAGTCATCGCATTCTTGAAGTCCTGCATAATACAGTCAATAATAGAAAATAAAATAACATTTTATATGTCAATTCAATTAGAAATGTAAATAAAAATGTCTAAATGTCTAATAAAACTCGTTTCAATCACCATTATTTTTTCCTGATGAAATGTATGAACACAAATTATTTATATATCAACTATTATATAAACTATATTTATCTTATGCTAGCTAAAAAGAATATAAAAATACATAGGGGAATTAGTCACAAAATTTATTTTTTAGGTAAACACCATGTTTCAATGTGGTATGCGGTCTCAACCATAGTTTAGTGGCCTTGAAGTAACCTGGTTTTGAATCCTGCCTGCTGCCATCCCCCATTGTCCCTTAATGAGGTTTGGCTAGGATATAATTATCTTCAGAAACAGAAGGAGCATCCAAAACATTTTAGTTAACATTTTTACAAAGTTTGAATAATTTTATTCAGCAAAATGGTGGAGCCAGGAAGAGGGTTAGGGAAGAAAGAAATTTAAAAAAAATTGACTATTCTATTATAACCTTCACATGAAAAATATATATACTTCGAAGAGCGGTTCTGCAAAGCATCCACACAATCTTGATGCAGTGCCAGCTGCAATGGGCAGGACACATATGCAGAATGGGAGACCACTGCATCCCTAAACGACTCTTGTATGGCCAACTAAGCGAAGAAAAGCGCTTGCAAGGAGGTAAAAAAAGCGCTTCAGGGACACCCTCAAAACTTCTCTAAAGGCGTTCAGCATAGGCCCAGGCACCTGCGATACAGAGGACATGACAGAGCATCATGAGGTCGGGGTGTGAAAACTGGCACACAGGTTGCTGAGGCAAAGAGAACAACGCTGGCAGAAGAAAAACGCCAGAGAAGAAAAGCAAGGTCAATGACACTAGCTCCTGATGGAACAACATGCCCAGTGTGCGGCCGAACATTCCGGGCTCGCATAGGTCTCACCAGCCACATGAGGAGGCATAAAACCCCAGTGCAAAGCCCTCAGCCAACTGGATGACAAAGTTGTCTTCATTGAACCACGATGGACGAACTATATTTTATATATATATATATATATATATATATGTGTGTACTATGGTTGTGATTGCATTAAAGTTGATGTAATTATTTATTTATCTTGTTTTATTCATCTTATAAACTGTATATTTTAATGACATTCTTTCAAAAAAAAAAAATAATTAATTGTAGCATACACTAAAAGCTATAACCACCATAAGACAATCTATAACCATTGTTTGAGAACAATAATGGAATTCTTGTGACTGAAGAAGCAGATGTGCTTAGAAGTGGGACAGAATATTGCAAAGATATACGAGATAAATCTTAACTACTGTCTAATAAAAAAACAAACACATTGGGACAACAAGTTGGCTGGACAATATAAAAGAATGGACCTGCTAAGAACAGCTGCTGACCAGGAAAAGTGGAGGGATTTGATTTCACAAACTGTCACAGAACACATATAAAAGAAAGTCAAGGGACAGATGATGATGACATCGGATGGGCTAGTTTAATTGTAAACATTCAATAAGAAAGTACAGAATTCTAGACATCCAGGTTAGTGACGTATCAGTACAACTTTTTGATTGAAGTTTGAATTTAGTTTATAGAGAATTATCCTTTAAGAAGTCAGCTTTTTTGGGTACTTAGGTACTTTTTATGCTAATTTCTCCTTTAGTCTATTTATGTATGACATATATGAGACCTAAAGTAAAAATGTAATTGGCTTAATCTGCGAATTTTCACTATAATTGGAAGTTCCAATACTTTATTTACTTTTATAGTTGCTGGCATATAAATATGCCATAGATTGCAAGGTTTTAAAGTAAAGTTAATTTGATCACAATTTCGAACTTAGTAAAGAATGGATGAAATTCAAAGTTGAATTTCTTTTCTATTACAAAAATCATAATTTTCACTTATTATTCTTATTCCCACTCAGACTAGGCCTAGTGCAATCAGTTTTGCATAGGGCCCCGCAAATGTTAGGACAGGCCCTGGCTTTGTTTGCACAAGATGCAAAAAAATATGCAGGTCGCAACTGGGGTTGTGTAGCCATGTGAAACACTACACTCAACCTTAATCTTTGAAATCAAAGACCATGCCATTATTTAGTTATGACAAATATACTTACGTGCTATGTACTTAGACTGCAGTTCTAGTGCTAGCATCAGAAGTACCAGAATTTTCATCTTATAGCAATGCCCTTGTGCTTTATTAAAGCATTCATTTTTTTTTTTCTAAAAAAAATGTACAACCAAATATCAAAATCTATATACCCAATAAAAGGGCTAATATTTGTGTGTATTGATGTCTGTGTGAGTGTGAGAAGGTTTGAAGTCAATATGTAAAATAAACTTCTTCAAGTAACTTCTAACCTATTTTTGTTGTCATTGATCAACTGGCTATGTGACTAAAAGAAAAAAGAAAAAATCTGAATTATTTTTAGAATTTAAAATAGATTTAGCTGGGGAACTTTAAGGCAAGATGACCTTAACACTCTATGCCTATTACCTATTCTTCAAAACATATAGATGCAATTTCTTCCTAAGATGCTCTCATTACAAATTGTATATATACATGTATATTTATATATAATAAGCAACCAACTTTCTGTCTTTAAGTTACTTTACTTAGACCTTCCCACATCATTCAAGGCATACTGCAACAAGATCTCTCCACAGAGATCAGTGAAATCTACAGGATTTTTCCAACTAGTGCCATCTGATTTTAGGTTTTCTAAATAGGTGTGACACCATGTTAGAGAGACAGCTGTTTTCATTTTCCTCTTTTTGGCCTCTGTGTTATGGCTATCTTTGGTGAATGTTTGTTTAAGGATACATCCCATGAATGTCATACCATGTTTGTCATCACTTCGCTTAGAGGCAAGTGCATGTGTAGTGGAAGGTTTCTCTGCTAACCCTATGATCCTTATCAACCTTTTCTGCTGAGAAAAATTCTGCCTCTTCAACCTTAATGGGTGAATTCCATGTCTCGCAAGTGGCTGTTGGAATAGCATATATAGTGTCGAGATAGTGAAATTTGGTTTACATGCTTATTGATTTGTTTACCCAGATAGGCTGTAGTTTTTGTAAGACAGCTCCTGCTTTCACAATCAAGCATGATACTTCATGATATAGATTTATGAATCTTTGTAATGATGCTAATTTTATGTAAGTTAATTTTGCTAGATTAAGAGTTCTTCACTAAGGAATTCATAAATATACTTCTAGTAGACTGTAGCCTGTATACATTGGGATGGACCAATCAAGTATCAAGATTAAAATCTTGAGTGGCTGGATTAATATTAATTTAATACTAGAGTACTAGATCTAATATAGTATAGAGTATCACAGTATAATACTAATAGACTTAGAGTTGTTGATCTAGTGAAACATTTGATATTGATAGTATAGGTTAGGTCTAGTCATAGTTTAGCTGACCAGTATTCAAGATTAAAGCAGTACTATTGGAGTATTCACTGTATTGATACTTGATATTGATTATAATTGATAGTCTTTAGGTCTAGTGTCTAAATAATAATTAATAATATTATATATCATTATGATTATCATTATGTATAGATCTAGAAATAATCATCGTACTCGTAGACACTAAGACAGTCACAGTGTCCTCGATTAGATCTAGTCTAAGACTAGTGGAATGGGTTGCCTAAATCAGACAGGAAGACCGACAACTGAATAACATCCATGACTGAATATCTCAAAATCTACCAAATTTCCCAGAAAAAAAAATTTCTTTCCAAGAAAAAAAAAAGAAAAGTTTTCAATAACTTCCGTAGAATCTAGTCTAAAATGATAGGGACCAAAGTCTCTCTCTCAAACCAAAGCAAATAACGAGATTTAACTTTAACTGAATGCGAAGTCACAATTGACATTTTCAAAGTTGCCAATATTATTTATCTTGATGCAATTAAAATGACAATGTAACCCAGTTGGATTCAGAAAGGTTAATTATTTGAAGCCCTTACTAATCTTTAATTTTCCCATTATTAAGTAATAGAGTCTATCACCGCAACGAAAAATCCTTCCCACCGAGGTGATCATTTTATACCTTATCA
Source organism: Biomphalaria straminea (assembly GCA_021533235.1). Taxonomy (NCBI): domain Eukaryota; kingdom Metazoa; phylum Mollusca; class Gastropoda; family Planorbidae; genus Biomphalaria; species Biomphalaria straminea. The sequence continues at coordinate 582,620 of JADKLZ010000166.1, read as the reverse complement.
ACAAAAGAGGATGGCTGCGCGTATTGACCAATAGATCTAGACTCTACTTATTTGAAGTTATGTGAGTGACATTCGAGGTACCTATAAATATAGAAAAGCCCTTGCCGAAGACTTAAAGAAAACTTAATAGAGCCATGAAAACAATTTAACGGCTTTGTCTGTATACGATGTGGCCAAATATAATTATAATAATAAGTCTTGTCCTTGAGTCCAAATATTAAAGGGAAACTCTCATGGTTTTGACAATTTTTGATATAATATGTGTTTTGATTTACAGATAATGAATATATTATTCTTTTTTTTTAATTTGCAAGAATAACTTAGTAATTGATGTTTTTCTGACGTAATTTTTCTGCGCATCCAAAACGGTCAGATTTTCACGTAGTTTCTATGTGACGTCACGCTCTGATACACAATATTTTACTACTCCGAATACCGGTACTTGTCTTCCGCGAATTTATTGTACAGCAAGCACTCGAGGTAGTCTAGATCTATATGTATAACAGGTAGGCATAACATTTAGAACTAGACTATCCCCCCCACTCGGCCGACCCCTCCCCCTTCGGGGGGGGGGCGGACGAATTTTAGTATAGAATTCACACTATTGGTATATGAATTTGTTACTTATGTGAATAATATATACTAATTATTTTATATATCTACATATTTTTAGATGATTTCGCCCCCCCCCCCC
>JADKLZ010000166.1:556497-566889 GCA_021533235.1 Biomphalaria straminea | reverse complement strand
GGCTTATCTATTTATCTAGTAGTGTTGTGTTTGCTGACTACATGTGAGATAGGCTTATCTATTTATCTAGTAGTGTTGTGTTTGCTGAGCACCTAGAGGCAGAAACCTTCTCCCACATACTCCCTCCCCCCACCAGTTCACAAAAGGACCATAGCACATAACACACTGAGCACGCCACAATCAGGAAAGATGCACCATATAAAAGCAATTACTAAAAAAAACTGGATCAAAGAATATGTTGTCAAAACCCATCTGTTCTACCTCCCCACCCACCCACCCCCCAATCTATCAGAAACAAAAAGTGAATAAGAAATAAAAGCAATGTCCCCCAAATTTTAATTTTGGAACTTCTTTGAGTAAACAAACTTAAATTTGTTCCATTCCTAAAATGTTTGTGTATTAAGATGAGTTACTTGTTACTTTTAAAAACAGCTTCTTTTTTATTTAATGCCTGGTAATTCAAGAATGGAGTAAATTTTTCCAGCCAAATTAAAAATCTCATAAAAACCAGGAACAATAAAACTGTAAGTTCTCATTCTTTACAAAACATTTGAAAAGAATTCAGAGCAGAGTATGGAAGTAAAAGTGCAGGAGTGTCTCATTTTTCTCAGTGTTAATGTATTACAATTCCTCTTTTTGGCTAGCCAATTCTTTATGGAAAGGAGCAGGAATAAAAAACCTGACCATAGTTCTCGAAAGTGGCTGTATATCTTTGGGAAAAGAATTACTAGCTAACTGGCCACACTTCGAAAACTCTAGTTTGACTGTTAAAATATTTTGAACTATTATAAAATATTCTTAATTCTAAAATAAATTTGGTCTAGACAATCTTTATCCTGAACAGACATACATCAGTTCAAGATGTTCATGAACATTTTGGGCAGTGTCTTCCAAGTCTGGATCTATAGGCATTTAGAGGTTTATATAGTCTGAGGACATTTCTACATTACCTTAACCAGATCTGGTGGAATAGGGATAGAGTCTTATTCATTTACATATTAAAAGCAAATTAATCACACTTACTACAGGTTGGTTAGTTTAAAAGATTTGTTAATTAAAAGCTAAAATTGTCCGTTACTTGTTTTGTTTACTTCTATGAACAGAATTCTTTGTGCCCATTTATTTGACAAATTCAGTTAGGGCAATTAAAGTATTCAATATTCTAGGTTGGAACTGCTTTCAGCATTCAATTTCAACAGCCCAGATTTAGTTTAAACTGAATGAAATACATTTACTGAAACTAAGAAATAATATAAATGTATTTATATACTTTTTATTCAAAATAAAATAAAAATAACAACAGATAAATACTTGGTATAAAACATGTTGGTATACTTTGAATGTTTGAGCAACAATGGATGGAAAAAGCATTTTTTATAAATATGAAGAAAAAATGTGGTCTCATAAATCTACATATTTAAACAGATAAATGGCTGCTAGAAAAAAGAACTAGAAAAAATGCCTACTGCAGCTATGTCAGTAGGCAAGAGAATCGGTGCTGAAAAAAAATAAAAAAAACTAGTTTGTGTGGAGATAGTACAAGATGTTGTATACAGTTGAATGGTCAAATATTACAAGTTGACTGTTTAAATACCTAAGGTCAAACATGAGTTGGAGGATCAATAAAAGAGCTAAAAACCTGTTTAAGTTTTCAAACTATATAAATCTGAAAGAGAAACATCAACTTCCAAGTTAAATTAAAACTATTTTCCTCGCCAGTGGTCTCCGTACTCCTAAATGGTTGTGAAAGTTGGACATTGAGGCAAAAATCTTTAAGAAGAATTCAAGCCTTTGAGAATATATGCTAACATCAGTTTCATTGTGTGACTTCTTATACTGGACTGCAGGGTACTAGAAAGGGTGGAAACAAATTTGGGACCACTGACAGGCCTATATAAGCACGCCACACAGCCAGGCAATACATAATAGACTAATGAATGTTTAAGATGTAGCCTTGACCTTGTTGTAAAAGAATACAATGCAACAAAAAAACAAAGTAAAAAATATACCGGTACCAAGAAAAATCAAGGTTGAAAAGCAAGAAAGTCATTCAATTAAAAAAACAAAAGCATTGCTGAATCAAAGTATTCAATGATTACAGAAGTGAAATATTTCAGTCTTTTTTATATTCCTAATTTGTAAAGGGTCAAGTTCATGAGTAAATATCATTTGAAAAAATTCATTTATATAAAAAGGTAAGTGATCATGGTGGAAAAAGCAAGTCACATTTATGGGCTTGTTAAAATTGAATCAGTGAAAACATGTAAGGCAATAAAAAAAAATGAAAACAAATTTGTTACCAAATTAATATATTTACAAAATATATTGTTTTTAAAGTGTTAATAACAAAATAAAGATATAGTTGTAGAATATAATCTACACATATAATACGTGACAAGCAAGTAAAAAATTAAAGCTCCCCTTTCAGACATTGAAAACTATTGAGCAGATGATGTAAAAGTCATCTGTTTCTTTGGCCAAAAAGGTTAAAGAGGGTGTCAGGTGGCCAGCACATTGACCTTTACTTTCCCTAAGTAATGTCAGGTACCCATTAGAGTTAGCTGGACTTAAAAGTATCAGAAAATCCCAAAATTCAAAATCCCAGTCCCAAAGAGATTCAAACCAGGGGCTAATCAGATTGGAAGCCAAGCACCTTACCACTCAGCCACCTTGCCCCCCCCCCCCCTACATGACTGCTTTACACAAGAAATTTAAACAAATGTAAATTTGTTTAATAGTTTTTTTCAGCACAATGATTTAACAGTGAATGTCAACATATATCAATGTCTTTCTAACCTGACCCCCAAATTTAAATTTATAAGAATTTTTTTAGAAGTGTTTTTTCTTTGGTCGATGCTTTAAAAATAATAATAAAAAATTGACTATTTTATTTGTGCTGAAACTGTTACATATGAAAATATTAAACATTACGACCTACTTTTGAAACTTACATTTTAAATGGCATTGCCAACAGTAAAAGTATACACATGAACAAATAATCAAACTGAAGAAATAGGAATAACAGTTGATTATAAAATTGTCTGAGTGTTCTGTGCTAGAGTAAAATAACAACAAAATTGTGTCATGCTTTCCTCTTGAAAACAATAAAGTGTATAGAATAAAACAACACATTTACTACAACAAGATATATATCTGAAAAGACTTATAACTTTTAAATCATTTAACAGAAAACTGTTTTTGTTCCACAAAATCCTGAAAAGTAAAATATGGCACAATCTAATAAATGTAACCATCAGTTAGAACAGCAGTTATTTGTTAAAACAGCAGTTATTCATTAGAACAGCAGTTATTTATTAGAACAGCAGTTATTTGTAAAAAGAGCTGTTATTCATTAGAACAGCAGTTATTCAGATTGAATCATAAAAGTACCAAACCCAATTTTATTACATATACCTACAGTTGATGGTGTTCACTTACATGGACTTCAATTTTATTTAATCAGACCAAATATGTGAAACACTGTCAACAAAAATTAATGAAAATGAATAACCATATAAAACAGGAAAAACTGAAGATGCAATTCTATTCCTTTCCAACCAGCTGTATAAGTATCTCAATACACACAAACCCAAAACATATGCACAAGTGCTGCTTAAAGATTTCTCCTTGGCTGACAACACCATACAGTAACATCTAATGAACCGAGTAGCTGAAATGTCAGACCCTATGTACAAGAAATGGTTCTAAGTTATCCAATGTCCCAGTTTGTTAAAGTTATCATCATCTAGTTATTAACTTGAATATTATTTGTAGGGCCCCACAAGGGAGTGTAAGAGTGTAATTCTCCGCCATTGTGCACTCTTGACCTAATCAATTAAATTGATCATGTACTGCCAAAGTTTCTCTTATTTCATGAGATCAAACTCAGTATTACACTTGGATGAGATTTGACAGACTGGAGCATTGACAACTTTTTAGACTGAATGAAACAAAAACTGAATTCATAGACTTGAGAAGTAAAAAAACAATGGTTACATGAAATCCAGATCAACAATTTACCTACACAAAAAATGAACTCAAACTCATCTCTGTGTGTTGTGTCTGTTTTCTTTTGTGTAAATTTGAATTTAAAGAGAGTCCTCCATGCCATCACACCAAATTTTTAATAAGTATCAGTACTGCAGCTTTAGTCTTAGTCAAAACTTAGGAGCTAACAAGAAAAAAAAAATTCCACCAATTATCCACTTAGTGTCCACCAGCATGATTATTTGATTTCTCTGCATCCCCCCCCCCCTTTTTTTTTTTAACAAAGTAAGTGTAGAGAGTGTCTGGTATCCTCCAGTCCATTATGATGAGTAAATTATAATAACGTCTTTGCTTCAAATAATGTCACATTTCATTTCTGCTGCGAGTCCTAGTTTTAAGTGGAGATATTTTCCTCCCCACTTTGACCCCAAATGTTAAATTAAAACATATTAGTTAGTGCCCTTGCCTGTTTAGTAAATTATGCATAGGAATGCATTATAGATCATTTCCAAGTATTGAGCAATTTTTTTTTTCAGTGAAAAAAAAGTTTTTCATCATTATTAAAGTAAGTTATTGAAGTAAGTTATTAAAGTAAGCTAGTGCAAGAGAAGCTCAAATCCTTTTTAAGCCCAGGACAATCCCTGAGATTTGACAAAGTGCACCTATGTCTCCATACAAGTCAAGACTGTGACCTCTTGGGCAGTCAATGGGGAACAGTAAAATTATTCTTTCTTTTGGCCTTCATTGACTAGTGCAGAGCTTTGCTGCTGTAGTTGTCTGATCTCTCCTTCATTGACTTGTGCAGAGTTTTGTGGCTGTAGTTGTCTGATTTCTCCTTCATTGACTGGTGCAGAGCTTTTTGGCTGTAGTTGTCTGATCTCTCCTTCATTGACTGGTGCAGAGCTTTGTGGCTGTAGTTTTCTGGTCTCTGGTACATTCTTATGAAGTAGTGACTGTGCCTGATGAGGTATAGAGAAATTGCTGACAATGATCAGCTGCCATCATAGAATTAATCAGAAGTTGAGCCATTGCCATGTGAGTAGGCTAAAAACCAGCCTGCCCTATTCTACTTTAGTAGACGATATGCTGCCCCTATGAGTGAGTGATTGACCAGCCTATGACAGTGTCTTAAATCTGTCCATGGTGGTGTCTGGACTGTTTTCACCACTTGCTCTAAGGGGTAACACTAAAAAAAAAAAGTTTTTAATGCACAGTCTGAATTTGTTTGCTGGACAATAAATTTTTGAAATGTTAGGTATAACATATCTCCTAGCACAAGACATGTTCGTGATTCATACCAGCTGATTATTATCTTATATAATACAGATGTTACTTCAAAAAAGATGATTATTAGAACCAAAATGATCATGCCCCAGTGTAGTCTGATGAATCCACTGCACCTGAGATCCAACCATGAAATAATGCCTGATAAAGCATAAAAAAAAAATATCGCCTTTCAACCATATCTAGTTAATCTCTAAACCTAATTTAAACTGAGCTTTTGTTTATGAACATTATATAAAATTGGACATTGAGTCTAAACAATATAAAAATCTGGACATCAAGTCTAAAATTTATATAAAACTAAACATTATAAACTTTTTTTTTCAACATTTTAAAAATAATCTTAGCTATCAACATATATTTAATACCTGAATAATACTTTACTTTGTGTGTCAAACAAATGTCATAAGATACATATGATATATCAAGTCATCAGTAGTTATTGTAATTAGGTCTGATAGTCATGTGTCAATGGCAGATCATGTGTTATTACCATTATTTATAACAGCGTGTCAATAGCAGAAGATGTGTTGCTACCATTAGTTGTAACAATGCCACTGGCATAGGTTTTAGCAACACATTTTACAATATCAGCAAGTGAATTACTGTCTATCTGTATGGATATATTATCATATTGGTTACGAGTAAGGCATTCTAATACTTCCTTGTTAATATGACTGTCAACAGAAGTTTGACTCAAGGGTGATATGTTCACTGTATCATGACTTGTGTGGTAAAGAGTTGTATACATTTGGAATTGGCACTTTCCTTTCCCATTGTATTTCATTTTGGTAAGTTTCAAGGTCACTTGGTGAACTAGTGTCTCTGTTAGAACTAACACTATTTTGATCACTTTCAGTAAAATCTTGTTCTATTCCTTTACTTCTGTGGTATTGAGAGTTAGAAATCTGAAAAAAATGCAATGCCGTTTAGAAAACAAATACAGTTATGAAAAGTGTTTATTTATAGGTCAGTGCTATGAAAGTCTTGCCCCTACTGCAGGCATGTCAAACACCGTGTTCGCGGGCCGCATGCCGCGTCTTCACATGCGGCCCGCGTGGCCACCTCAAGAGTTATCAAAATAATGTGAAATTATTAAGTGTTTAACAGTCACCACTATTTTTTTTGTAAAATATTTACTGCAATAATTATAATAATAATAATATATAAAACATAACAATCAACTTCGTTGGACTTCTTTAATTTTAATGATCAAATTTTTTAAAACATATAATTTTCCGGAAATTTATTTTAAATTGAATTCTGGTAATTTCATGTATTTATTAACTTTGAATTATCTTTCAAGTTAACTTTTAAGTTTAGTTTCTTATTATTATAAGTTGTTAATAATCACATCATAAATAAGCCAATAAAATAGAGTTAGGCTAACAGAAAAACTATTAATGATTACTATTGTAATTATATTTTATCTTAGTGAGCACTAGGTCTCCAGTATCATCAGTTTATTCAGTACTGTCTGTGGTCACAAGACAATTTACTATAGTTTACTGACAATTTAATTTCCCAGAAAAATGGAAATGAGAGATGACAAGCTACTTGATTTGAAAAATAGTTTGAAAAGGCCACAAACAGTATTTGTTAAGCTGAACAACGAGAGTCTGCAGTGAAAGCCAGCTACATTTTGTAACACATAATTGCAAGACGGCAAATCCTTTAATGGAGCTGGTTTTATTAAGGAGTGTTTCGTTAAAGCTAAAAAGGTGATATTGCAGTACAATTTATCTTTGATAAAGCTAGCTAGTCAAGCAAAGTATGGCGCACCAACCATGATTAGGGTTAGAAATGATGTTGGTGCAAAGCTGCTTTAAAAAATAAGAGAGGCTGATGGTAATTTTAAATTTTCAAAGCAACATTAACAAAGAAAATATTATGCGCAAAGCAATTACAGTCCCAACATGAGCTAAGACCAGTTTCAGTCGCTATTAATTTTATTCATGCCCGTGGCAATTTTCAATTTTGATTGTGTTCCCTACTACACAGAAGTCCGCTGGCTCTCCTGTCAAAAAGTATTGAAGAGATTTTTTGCAGAGCATGAGGAACTAGTATTGTTTATAAACATGAAAGGTGAGACTGTTGAACATTTCCAAACTGACGAATGGTTCAGGATTAGGCATTAGCAGTTGATCTCATTGGTCACTTGCAAGACTTGAATTTGAAACTTCAAAGTAAAGTCAAATAGTCAGAACTGTGTGTGATGATGTGAAGTGATTTCAAGCAAAGTTGTGAATGTAGATAAAGCGAATATCAAAAGAAAATTTTGCTCACTTCTGAACGTGTCAGGAACAAAAAGATTAAATACGGCTGTAACATATGGTAGATATGTTCTACACCTGGAATCATTATTAGATGCCTTCAATGACCGTTTTCTTGGACTTCATTTCATACGATCAAGAATTTTCGTTGTTTTTATCTCCATTTTCATTTGCTTCTGAAAATGCTGCTGATAATGTGCAACTAGAGCTGATAGAATTGCGCTCAGATTCAGCTGTGCCAAAATTTTACAGTTATTTACCTGAATGATACGTTGAATTGCGGAAATTTTCAGCCATAATTCTAGCTACGTTTGCAAGCTATGATCTCTGTGAGCAGTTCTTTTCCACAATGAAAGCCACAACATCTCACCGTTTGAGATTATCAGATCAAAATTTGTCATCAGTGATGATAGTGTCAGTGATAAAAACACTTTTTCCCAGAAAACTTGGGGACAGGCATTCCATTAATCATTGCATTCTTTTGTATTTTTTTTTAATTTACATATAACTAGTGGGCTATCTTATCATAATACACACGTTATTTTGGCTGCGACCCTTCAAGTCATAGTAATTTTTTATGCGGCCCATACACCTTAATGAGTTTGACATGCCTGCCCTACTGTGACCTTTAACTATTGCATTGAGTTCTTATGTTTGCTTGATATTGTCAATGGTTTTGGTAGTTTCTGCAAAGTAACTGCAAAAAAAAAGATATCTCCAGCTGTATGTCCTTTACTGAATCTTCTTATGAATTCATCATGTCAGAGTTATGGATTATCTTCACCATGAGTTTGCTACAAACTACAAGCTAACAGGTACACTGATGTTGGGCAATAGAGCCCTGGACATGTGCTACTTCATAGTTTAGCATAACTCTATATAGTCTGGGCCCTAATCTACTTTATGCTAAATCAGCTTATATTATTAAGTGATGCTTTAATTATGGTCTTAGTTGAACATTGTATTCAGCCACATGAGGAGGCATAAAACCCCAGTGCAAAGCCCTCAGCCCCCAGGATGACAAAGTGGTCATCATCAAACCACGATGGACGAATTTTAGATTCAGACTGCATTTTTAAATTGACTTGTTATATCAATCATTGACTTTTTCTATCTTATCTTGTATCATGAAAATCATCAGGGCTTTTTTGTTGATTTTTTTTCTCTAAGACACTGACTATGCCCTGACTGTAAATATATATAAATGGAGTCCGATTTTGGCAGATAGAATATGAAGTTTATTTGATAATAATAATAGTAATATTGCACCATTTAGCAGTAATTACATCCACATAACAGCTGTATTGAATACATCCAAAATAATGATTAGTTACAGAAAAAAAACACAAGTAACATCCACGTCACAGCGGGTAACAATAAACTTCACAGTTATTACCTGACTCTTTAAATCCAGAGAAAAACTATCAAAATACTTAAGTCCATACTGGACCAAAAGATACTACTCTACTCAAAGTTATAATTCGATTAAGTTGCTACTACTAAGGTAAATCTTTACTGCCTCAGAGGATAACACCTTACTGACTTGACTCAACTGAACTGACTGCACTGACCGACTTCACTGACTTAAAGTGACTGACTTGAACTCTAGTCAATTTTATTCATTCTCTTCCTGTTTTCTAAATCAAAAGCTATTTATGCCATTTTCCCTGTCATAACCCGAAGTGAACATATAACAATAATGTCAAATGAGACTGTGACACTAACTAACCTTTTCATATATTTTTCATTCATGTATTTGAGTTATAATGCAATCTAGTCTTTTATATTTAGACTGCAAACAATAAAAATTGAATTTTAAAAAAGTCTCACCTTAACTATGTAATTCTCAGAATTGTCCTTCAACTTCCTAAGAAAAAGTTTTTTGCTCTGTATACATTTATGAATCAACCTAAAAGAGAAAAGAAACAGAAATTTAATAAACAATAATAATAAATACAAATACTATTAATAAAAAAAATGCATAGTAAAAGCCATTTAGAATTACTCCCAATAAACCAGAGAATTTCCCCAATGGAAACTAAAACGGGATTAATTTTGAAGGTAAAAAAATCATCAGGGAGATGAAAGATGCAAATATTGGTTCATTAGTTTCATTTCGCATAAACTAATAAAGTTTGTCTTCGAGGCCAAAGATCAATAAGGAATGCAGTTTTTTTCAGTGGCTATGCAGCCCCAGCTGTGACCTGCATATTTTGCCACATCCAGTGCAGTCACAACAATTGTGAGCAGATGCTCTCTTCAATGTCAGTTAAAGCAATTAATGGAATAAGTAATAGTAGGGCACCAGGTGAATTAATCTCTCTAAAATTAAGCAAAGTGTTCCATTAAATACCCAGAATGTGCAAACTCTCCAGTTAAAAAAATAAAGTTACAAGACACTGTTGAATATATAATTGGGTAAACAAGTTTTTGTTTTTTTGTTATGTTATGGATTATGTAAGTATTTCAAGCTTTGACAGAAGCTAATCAAGGAACGAAACAATCTAATGGGCAGCAGTCTTTAAAACTTTAAGTTTACTATTACATCTACTTCAAATGTGTACTGACTAGTTCTCCCAGTAGGAGAAAGCTTTTTAATATAAGGATCTAGAGACCCTTTTGTAGCATAGAATAACACTGAAGAAGATTCCACAACACTACAGCTTTCCATCCCTTTTTTAATCCATCAGCTATTAGGGAAACTGCTATTTGGACAGCAGGTTACAGATTGTAACCTAGCTTTTCTTTCAATTTTATGTACCCTAACCTCTCTTTCAATTTTACAATATCTAGCCTCTTAATTTTATGTAACCTAGCCTCTCTTTCACTTTTATGTAACCTAGCTGCT
>JADKLZ010000166.1:540394-556487 GCA_021533235.1 Biomphalaria straminea | reverse complement strand
TTTTATGTAATCTAGCCTCTCTTTCACTTTTATGTAACCTAGCCACTCTTTCAATTTTATGTATCCTAGCCTCTCTTTCAATTTTATGTAGTCTAGCCACTCTCAATTTTATTGCAAAATTACCCCACTTATTTAACAACTAAGAGTGACTTAAAACAGCTTGATATAGTTTATCTGAACATAGCTAATTTAAAATAGCTCTATGGCTTATGACAATATAAAAATGTATAAATATGTCATTGTGCAAACACAAAAGAAATAAAAATAAAAAAAAAACTAGCCTACTAATCCATTTTAGCTTTCTTATAAGTCGTTAAGCATAGGGGAAAATAATATATATATTAAAAGTGGTGTAGTTCCTCCATTCACTTTAACTTAAATTGTGAAAGATATTTTTATATTTGCTGTAACAATCATGTTTTAATCCTTACTTATTTTCACACATTGAAATGTGTTTGGACAATTTAGTTTTGCTAGTGACTTGGCCATAAAAGTTAAATACAGTTAATTCAAAAAATGTATTTTAAAACATTTACAATATATTTATTGAATGAGTATAGACATGAGAAAGTTGCAAAAGTTTTTGCAAATATCCATTCTATATTGAAATAGAAATTTATATATATATATATATATATATATATATCGCTTGAGCGATGAGATATATATGAGATATATATAATAAATACAGTAGAACTTCTAAATATCTATCTTATACATTTAGCATACAGGATGTTATAAAGTTAAATATCAATTTATAATATACAGTAGATATAAAGCAGTGTTTTTCAAAAATTGTACTTGTGGATTGGACAGAATGAGTGCAGGTCCCTCTATAAAAATTAGACCTTTCTGACATAAGAAATGTCTTCTTCAAAAGAATGTTTTGAATCTATCATCATGCAAAAAACAATGTGAAAGGTCCTACTTAGGAGATGAAATGACAGCACTCAATTTAATAATGATTTTCTAAATGCTATTTATACTTGATTTACACTCCAACAAACATCAAAACACTATTAGAACTAATTTTGTTGTCAGCATGTGACCACTGCTTGAGAAGCACTGATTTACAGACCTATCATTCCCTTGTACTAGGTAAAATCAACAGATATGCTATGACTGCCAGAGCATATAACTATAAATTGTTGTAAAATTCAGTGTAGTGTGCTACTCAATAGACATTGGCCTACTTCTGGAAAGTCAATAAGACAGTAGACATGATAATTGCATTCCTTTCAATCACAGGTAAAATACATTGGAAAAAAATATATTTTCATAGATTTGACTAAAACATTCCCCAGTGTCAGCCAAGACGGTCAGAATACCATTGTGACAACATGCGGCACCCGTAATCAATTCAATATACCTTTTCCATTAAGGTATGCAAGCTAGTGTTCAACATAAGGGGAGACTATTTCTTATCTTGCCCCAAATCATGTGAAGCATGTCTGTGTACCAACATAATTCAGTTCTCTGCCATGTTTACAGAATAGAAATCAGATAACAACAATAAAGACGCAGATGCTTTTTATGAAAAAGTATTTGAGTAAAAATCAGATATCTAAAAGTTGCATGTCACAGACTAAAGGCAAAGTACAATATTGATTGTTACGCTGTGTTAGAAATTAAATATAAATTTTCTCATGACTGCAATCTTAAGGTGTCAAAAGAAGCCATCTTCAAAATAGTATAGTCATCATTGCCCAGGCTAGCAAACATGTTTGCTTGACCATTTATTCTAAAAGGATTAAAATTCTGCACCAGCCTTTTCAAAATACAATAACCACAAAAGTGGAAATACTTATGAATGGACAAAATTTAGGTCAGTTTTGTCCCCCTAATGCTACCTAAGGAAAATACAAGTGAATTGGTTTGATCACATACCAGACTGTAAAATCCTACACATGTCCATAATTATACCATAGCATAGAAACATATAGGTACATAAGTCTGTGACTTAAATATACAAAAAGTCAGTGTTTCGTGCATGAGCCAAAAAATAAAAGAAAAAATAACCAACACCAAAGAAAAAAAAGACATGGCTAAAAATGAAGACACTACAGAATATCCCCAATCTGTCCCAATCTGCCCATGTCTGGAATGTAATCAAAGCAAAGACTGGACTTCACGGCCATCTTACAAAGTGACTTCATGGCCATCTTACAAAGTGACTTCACTGCCATCTTACAAAGTGACTTCATGGCCATCTTACAAAGTGACTTCACAGCCATCTTAAAAAGTGACTTCATGGCCATCTTACAAAGTGACTTCATGGCTATCTAACAAAATCTCCATGAGCCACAACTATTACAGAAAAAAAGGGCTGTTGTGTATTTAATATCTTGTTGTGTGTTGTGAAATGATCTGTAATTGTGTGTCAAAATGTCCAGGTCATCTTACATGTGTGTACTATGTTATCATGAACTGTTTTGTCATTCTTTTACAATAAAGCCTAGGATCAAGTCTTCTAGCTGTGTTTCATTAGGCTACTACTGTAAATACAAATTACAGTTTTAAAAAAATAGCACTTTTGTTAAGGCATATTAAAGAAATGTGTTAATGGTAAATTAGCACTAAAATTGTTAGTACAATTAGTAGAGCAAATCAAAATAATATACAATCTACATGCAAGAAAAAAAAATTCAAAACAATACACATGCAGAGTATCTAAAGAGTGTACAATAAATATAAAGAAATCTGGGTCTTTGGGCATGCAATAATCCTTACTACTTACCATCTAATCATTATGAATATTGGTATACAAACCACGAGTGAACAAACCACTATTATGATAATAACTTTTGTAGAGAATGTGGATTCTGTAAATGTTATATTAGAGTTTAATCAATTGACAATATATTTATTAATAGTGTCCTATTATATGGTGACTATTTTAATGTTTGAACCTTTGATTATCAACAGTTGAATACCATCCCAACTGGTTCTTGCCAATATTTTCTAATGATTTCTGCACTAGTTGAGTTGAAGTTTCCAACTTTTAAAGTAAGAAGAGTACAAAGAGCAGACAACACAAGCGCCAAAAGGCAAAGAAACTCAAAGCTAATGCAAATCAGACTAAACTAGACCAGACTTACTCATGTCAAGAATATAAATAAGTTTGGCTTCCTGGGATTTCCCTACAATGTTTTCCATCTAAGTGTGTCAACTAACAGAATGTTCTTTGCATAAAAAAGTTCTACTGCTTGTGAAAGTGAAAGCAGCAAGAACAGTTACAGTTTGTTGTCTTCCTAACTATGGGTCCCAGGTTTGAATCCTGGTCAAGACTGAAATTTTTAATTTTGGGATCTTTAGATCACCCCTGAGTTCACCCAGCTCTAATTGGAACCAGACACATTAGTTGAGAAAAAATAAAGTCTGTTTGCCGTTGTGCTGGCTACATGAAATGGCTTTAGAAGCAATAGAATTTACATATCCAACTAAATTTACAAAGAAAATTCTATTGAGCCAAGTTTTTATCAAGAAAGAAGAGCTTCATGTGTGTCCTGGATGTCTAGTTCTAAATTGGTTGATTGTTATGTATTGTGTGGGGCACAGTGACTCTGCGCTTCAGACCCTAAGGACAGAATTGTAAAGTTAAGGTCAAGGTTATGCCTAAGCTGGTTTTAGGGTTAGGGTTAAGTCATTCTTCTTCAAGCCGATACAGCCTTCAAACAATATACATTGCCTGTATACTGACCACATAGGTGTCAACTAGTGAAGTCTTGCCATCTTAATTTATCATCTATCATCCATTATCAGGGAACGGTTCCTACAAACTTTTTGTATAGCACTGATACCTAGGTTCTAAACAGAAAGAATTGAAGATTTTCTAGAAGTATAAATATAGACTAGTCCGTCAGAAACAAAAAAAGTGGTTTTTAAATAAAGAGAATAATCTGATCCAGGGAACAACAGAACAGGATCACTCACCAGCATCACATGTAAAATATTAGAGCACATAATATGTAGCAACATTTTAACCACTTAGATAAACATAATAGCCTTACTCCATACCAACATGGTTTTAGGAAATATAGGTCATGATTTTTCAAAGGGATTAGATAATAGTAAGCCTGCTTAAAAAACTAAAATAATTCAGCACTAATGGTTCACTACATCCTGGGTTCAGGATTTTCTAATAGGAAGAGAACAAACTGTAATTTAAAAAATGTCTCCAAATCAACATCAATAATAGTAAACTTGGGTAAAATTAATTACACTCTTATTAACAATACTACTTTTCTAATTTACATAAATGACCTACCAAATTGCATAAGTTCAGGAACAAAAATCAGATTATTTGCAGATGATTGCATAAAATAAACAACACTAAAAACAACACAAGATACTGAAGTTTTACAAAACAAAGTAGAAGAATTACTGAAATGGGAATCAAATCTGAGCACATCTTTCCACCCAGAAAAATGTCAGTTATTAAGAAAAAGTAAAAAAAAAAAAACTAAAACAAATAAAACTACTTATTTTATTCATGTTAAATCACACAGACTTATTTGAAAACATCTATGTGTAATAATAAATGAAAAGTTATCATGAAATTCCCATATCAATCTGTTACGTATCATTGTCAAACATATTATTTAAATTAATAACTATTAAATAATAAACTTAGTTCAAGTTTTATGTCAAGCTTGGAAATACCAATGACATTGTGACACATGTCAATCTACCAGAAGACGCGCTTGTCACGTGATAGTTAACTCTAATTTGATTGGGAGCACCACCAGAAATGTTGCAGAGAACAACAAAGCAAGATATAATTTATTGATTCCTTAGTCGATCAAGAGATATTCATAGAGTGTAGTCATATCATTTCGAGTTAGAATCTAGTGGTAGTCTTTTTATTCTTTTGTATTAGATATTGTATATTTAGTAATACCCATTCTTGAATTGAAATCAGAGGATCTTCTTCATTAAATCTATTAGTAAATATTTAGATAATCTTATCAGTCAGCTGATAACTTTAATAACGCTTGACTCATCCCTTCAGCTGACATCTTCAAACTGAATCCTCGGCATCACGGTTATGAGATCTCAGCAGCATCCAACAAAGAGGCAAAAAATATTATTCAAGATCCTTTCATAAAAAAGATCATCCTTTAAAGATCTTACTGAATGTGATACAATAAATTATTAAAAAATCAATCCAAACATTAGGATTTATTAAAAGATATTTTTACAATCAAACAAGAACATAAAACTAAAATGCTACTCGATATTAGTTAGGCCAGTATTAGAATACACATACTGTGTTTTGGACCCCTCAACTCAAGAATTTAGTAAGAAACTGGAACAGACACAAAACAGATCAGTGAGATTTATTACAAACAAATATTCCAATTAGATTAGAGTAACATCATAAGTAATATCATTAAACTTAGAAACACTTCAGAACAGAAGAATAAAATTATTATTATTATTAAAGGTCAAGTAGCAAAAATACATAAAACACTGAACCATCATTTATAGAAAACAAAACCTAATGAAATACTCAGACACAAAGATAGAGTCACATTTCTTATACCATAGGCTAGAACAAATTAATACAAGTGTTCCTTCTTCCCTAGTGCCATTAGAGAATGGAATGGGCTGCCTGGATTAGCCAGGAAAACCAACATCATAGCAGAGTTTAAGTCATTGATTAACATACATGAGTAGATTGAACCATGAAATGCATAGGATGTAATTATCTTCTTTTATTGAAATAACATCTGTAATATATAAGATAAGAATATTTTCCTAAATAAAAACAAAAAGGTATTTACCTGGTAAAAAATGATTTTCTACCACTTGAAGATTATTTGCAGAATCACCAACAGAAATGACACAAATGAAAGACCACTCAGAAGGCAGTTTGAAGATATTAACACCAAAAATACTATTGTTTAGAGTAGCCAATAACTGTCCTGAAATTCAATGTATTGAGGATAGTTTAGAAATCAAAATACCTACATATAAAATTGCAAAATGTAAAAATCAAAATTTTCTAAATAGTTTAGTTAATGTAAATGTTGATGAGTATTTTTAATGCTGTTTGAAGATGCCACTGTCATAATGTATACGTTTTATTTAGTCTATAGCAAAGATAAATTTAATTTTTGCTTCTGGTTAAACAAGGTAATTAGTTGGTAGCACAATAACCAAGCTAATTTACTTTTCCTCAAATAAGGTCAAGGAATGCGGTGGTTAAACAACTAGCTTTCAAGCCTGGGGTGCTGAGTTCGAACCTTGGTTAAAAATTGGAATTTTAAATTTTGGGATTTTCAGGGCACCCAAATAGTGATAAAACTTACACAAAACACAAACCATAGTGACTAAGTTTACATTATTGCAAATGTTATTGAGTACAACCAATGTGGCATTAAAACATAATACAACTTACTTTCATATGTGCCACATAGATTATTGGGCACTGAATAGATTTCATAAAAACGAACAAGGAACTGTTGAGGCATCGCAGGATCACATTTTTGACTGATTGTTAAAAGGCCATTCTCATTATGAACTATCACATTGGCAACATCTGTCAATAAAAATTTTTATAAAAGAAAGAGTAAGCAGCAGGCCAGTGTCATAAGAACATGAAAACTACAACACTTATTCACAAACAACGAAACCTATAAAAAGTGAATTCTAGTCTAGCATATCAATCATTCAAAATCAGTTCAAAGAAAAATTGAAACACTATTTATACCCTATAACTCTTGCACTGAATAATAAAAAGGGATGATTTATTTATTGACTGATTTAATACATCGTTATTTATGACAGATCTATGATATAACAGAGCAATTATAAGCAGACACATTTTTTATATTAAGTTATAATGATTAGTAATACATAGGCCCTATATATATAGAAATTAATTCTCAGAGTCTTTATGATTTTTACATTGCTTCATTTTCATCTAAACTTATAAAAATAACTGATTTGTTTTTTATATTTGAATATTTTTACTTTTTAATTTAAAAAGGTAGAGATTTAAAGACCTAAAACCAAAATGAAAAATACTTTTTTTTTTCTGAATTGCTTAAAATCTTCCAAGTTACATGTCTCAAAGAATATTGATCTGATTACAATAAAAATGATACTGTTAGAAAGATTATTTTAAGACCTTTTATTTATTAAATGTGGCTCAACAAAAATGGCTGAGACGGATTCTGAGAGTCAGTTACACAGATCGGGTCTCAAACAAGGAAATCCTATGCCGAACTGGGAGTCGAACACTCAGTGAGGTTGTGACAGAACGTCGCATAAGGTTTGCGGGACATGTTCTACGACAAAATGAACTACGCATACCAAGAATTGCGATGACATGGAGGCCAATATGAGGAAAACGCAAACAGGGACGTCCTCGTATAACTTGACGTCATACCTTCATGGAGGACCTCAGAACAGTGGACACCAGGTGGGAGGAGGCTGCAGACATTGCCAATGACAGATCTTTTTGGAGACAGCTTGCCGCCCAATGCGCCGAACGGCGCGGGAGGACCTAAGTCTAAGTAAGTTATTATATGCAATTTATTTTTATTAGTTGAAAAATAAGCCACTAATCCATTACAGCCAACTTCAGTGCATCAAATACAAAAGTTCTCACACGTGAATGATTGTAAATAAAAGTAAACTAAATAATAATGACCTTGAAAAAATTGTTGTACCGACCAAAAATCTTTTTTATTCAATGTAAGAAAAATGAAATATGTAAATGAGATCTTATACATTAATATTTTTTTATTATAATTGTTTAAAAAGTTGACTTAATTTAGCTAGATTAACTTTTTATGTAACAATTTTGTTATTTTTCTTGTTGAGGGGTGCTGTGTTCACATAAATACCCAATTGTGATAATGGTCAAAACCTAATAAAGCGATTGATAACAATTAATGAAAGGATTTAAAGTTCAGAAAAAGGATTAATCATCATGTATATAGGTTTCATATAAAATTGAAAATGTAATTATTTATAGAATATTACATTTAGGCTTTTATTGTTGCTTATGTAAACAAATAGCATGGCTAGATTAAATTTTTATTATATACCAAGACATTAGAATATATTGCTAAATTATATTTTTTGACATAATTTTATATAGATTTTACATGCTAATGATAGATCTATAAGCTATTATGGATTCCAAATGTGTCTCTTGACTAGTTTAGATCAAGATTTAAATTAGGCTATTAACAGATCTAGGCATGATCTAATATGTGATTTCTAATTATCAAAGAACCTTAAATCTAGCTCAATATCAAGATCTATACATGTTTAGACTCCAATTTCAATGAAAGAAAAATTCATAATTCTTAGATTACTAATAGAGTTTCTATTACTATAGTGTTAAAGTCTTTAAATCTAGGTATTTACTGATCCTACTCTTCCTACTCTACAAGACCAACAGACCTAAGCAGAGAGACAGAGAATTAGATCTAGGTCAGTGTTTTGCTAATTTTTTAAAACAAATACCACTTGGTTAGGATCAGTAAACTGAAGCTCCACTGTCAATGAATCGTTAATTTTTGCAGTATACTTTTTAAGAAAAGAAGTTATTATAGCCTAATTAACATAATTCAGTATGGAACTTTGATTATAAAAAAAAAAATTTTAAAGTAAAACTGTAGGTGTAAGTCAAACAACTGAAAAATCATATGAGTAATATTTTCACAACAAGACTGCTTCATACACTAGTTTGACAGTACTTCAATGCAGATAATGCACACAGGCTTCAGATGAGTGTCACTTTTAATGCAATCAAAGCTTCATTGCAAATAATTTTCACTGTAGGTGGATAAGCGGTCTTTATTTTTTTCTTTGGTGGTTCTTTGGATATTGTTTCGGTGTCAGCTCTAACTTTTTTATTTGTTTCAGCATATCTTGAACAATATATTGTCACTTTTCTGAGGATAAATTTGTCCAGCTTGTCAAATAGTAAAAACACAAATCACACACAAATCAGAAACACACCACCTTCCTTGAAATAAACCACAAATTGTACTAAATAGAAAAGAGCAGAGAAGCCAGGTGTAACAGTAAAACTGGAAAGCAACTGATATTATTTAATTTCTGGATTTTTCTGTCTCTAACTAGGGGTGATAATTAAAACTAAAACCTAAGTTCTACATCCATTTCTAGATTGCTCACATATCTTCTAGCAATAAAATAAGCTGAAAAAATATAAAAAAAAGAAGAAAAAGCTAAAGGTTAAGACATTAATTCATGGAAGTAGGAGACTGCATCAGTACCGCTTGACATGGTTTGAAGTTACATCAGTGATATGCATATGACAGGAAGTATCACCAGTGCTATGTGTACCACAGTTTGAAAAGCACTGATCTAGACCTAGATGAGGATACTGGCTTTTAAAATTGAAAAAAAAAAAAGCCATTCCCTAAGCATAAGCAACATATTTCTTGTTAAAATACTAACAAGTAGATACAAGTACTTGCCATGAGAAGAATGTTTTTAACAGAGTTCTAATTCATTTGTACTGTAATAAGAATTGACATGTAATAGCATTTATTCTTTGGTGTGGATGTGAAGTAATTGACAAATATTGAAAAACCTCAAGGCTCAGTGTAAACATAAAGTTTTCAGAAGACATTACACAATGTTGTAACAATATGTCAATATAAATTACCAGTCTGACTATGAATTTCAATAATAAAAATTATTATGATTAAAGACCCATGTATTATTATTAAAGACCAATGTATTATGATTAAAGACCCATGTATTATGATTAAAGACCTGTGTATTATCTGTCAAATAAAATGTTAATGATGCTGCAAAAACTTTGTTGGAAAATAACCCAATTCAAAAAAAAAATATTAATAATGTTTTAAGATGAAATGAAAGATTACAATGAAAGTTAGACATCTATAATTATCAAGCTGCATATTAAAGTATACAGGTTTAAAATTAAAGAAAAAAAAGTTGAGTACGTTGAAATATATGTATATTACATTTTAATGAAGATTTTTAGGTTGAAAAAATAAATGTACAGTGTCGCTAATAAATGTTTAGAAAAGTAGCGATTGAGTTAAAGAAATTATAAGTCATTAATTTAGCAGAGTCTTAGAAGCTACTAGAATACATTGTTCTGCAAGTATTTGAAGAG
This sequence comes from Biomphalaria straminea, assembly GCA_021533235.1. Classification (NCBI taxonomy): domain Eukaryota; kingdom Metazoa; phylum Mollusca; class Gastropoda; family Planorbidae; genus Biomphalaria; species Biomphalaria straminea. The sequence continues at coordinate 546,352 of JADKLZ010000166.1, read as the reverse complement.
TTCTAATTTTTATTTTATCAAAACAGCATAGAAAGTTTTGAAATAATAAGTTTTGAATTTTTAAAAAATCAAAAGAAAAACATATCATTTACCAATTTTGAACATGCAACGTGACAGACAGTAGAATTATCAAAGCTATTTATTTTAATATTCTAATATATCAGGTGGAGGAATTTTTCTTTCTAAACATATATATTATTTAAGTATTAATAACTTAAAATGTAAGGAATTTTAAAGTAAATGATTGTATTAAGTGGCTCTAGATGTTATCTTATTTTATATGTTACAGACATTACTTCAAGAAAGAAGATGATTACGTCCTACGCATCATGCAATTAGTCATGCATATAACCTAAACTCTGCTAAGTCACTGGTTTTCCTGGCTAGCTCAGGCAACTCATTCCATACTCTAATAGCACTAGGGAAGAAGGAGCTTTTGTACAAATTTGTCCTAGCATATGGGACATGGAATGTGCCTTTATCTTTGTGTCTGAGTACTTTATTAAATTTTGTTTTAGGATTTGAAGATTATGGTTCAGTGTTTATGTATAATTTCTTCTTTACTTTTAAGTCTTCTATCCTGAAGGCTTTCTAAATTTAGTGATTTTACTAAAGGTGTTACTCTAGTCAAATATGAATATTCGTTTGTTATGAATCTCACTGCTCTATTTTGTCTTTAATATTCAGTTCATATTTTAGGATAAAACCTTTGAGAATATGAATGAATCCATTTGGTGTTACTAATGTTAATTATAGTCAAGAAATATAAAGGTAAAACAAAGAAACCCAACATTGGACTAGACTGAAAAAGGAAGTAAAATCAGCCTTACCCAACTGTCTGCTAAAATAACATTGACTTTTTTTCATTCCCAGCCAAGTTCCTTCAGATTTGATAGAAATGAAGAATTTTGATGATGCTCCTAAACTAGAAAATGATAAAAAACTTGATTGGGGATTACTATCAGATGATCTTTTTCTACGTTGGTCTTTCATATGAGTGTCTCTAGCTTGATAGCTATCAGATGGTCTTTTTCTACGTTGGTCTTTCATATGAGTGTCTCTAAGATGATAGCTATCAGATGATCTCTTTCTACGCTTGTCTTCCATATGGGTGTCTCTAAGATGAAATAAAATGTCTGAATTACTCAGATTCATTGGTTTAGTTTGAGCATTGAGTGTCACATTGGCTACAACAGTTTGTGTATCCATCAGTCTTTCATCATCTACATATTGGATGTATGTGACATTTTGTTCCAATGTGATTGGTTCTTGTAACTTTGAAGAGACAACAATGAAGAACAAGACTTGAAGAGGGTTTTGAAATGGCCTTGTCTTGTCCAACATTTTAGTGTAAGGATAGCCCTGGGAAATACAAAAGAGGCTCAATAAGAAATATAGAAAGAAAATGTAAATAAATCATACAATCAATCACAATGACTATATCTAGTTCCTGGATAGAGGTAATTCCAGTAGGTAAAAATATAGACTAAAAAATAGCAGTTATAAAAATTGGTAACATAACTTGTCAAATTTTCATTTAGATGTTCAGTAAAAAAAAAGATCACTTATGTCTCATGTGTTTGTATTTCTGTCACTATCATTAATTGAAAAACTTGAGTTAGAGGATTTATTTTCATGGCTGATTCAAGCATCCATTCTTAAATGCTTTTAAAAGTAAAAAGTTCTTTGATCAAGTTATCATTTAGAAATAAAAAGAAATCTTTTTGTCTTTTTGTCAGAGTTGTATATTAGCTCATTACAATTAATTTTTTTTTTACTAACTACACTAAAAATTTATTTATTTATTTTAAGGTTGACCTATACCAAAGTGTATCTAGTTATGATAGCATTTTTAAGAAACGTTTTTTCTAATATGTCAGAAATGTTTGCAAACAAAGCGCCAAAGAATTGCTAACATTTCTCAACAAGCAATCTAGCATGAACTTTGACATTAGCATATAGTTGTCACAAAATGTATTAACTTTCTCTATATAACTTTCTTTCCTTTCCCCAGTTCAGATTAAACTGACAACTTCAAAATAGAAACTTAACTTATGACTTGCTATAAAACTAACAACTTCAAAATAGAAACTTAACTCATGACTTGCTATAATACTAACAACTTCAAAATAGACTAAACTCATGACTTGCTATAAAACTGACAATTTTAAACTAGGGACTTAACTCATGACTTGCTATAAAACTAACAACTTTGAACTAGAGACTTAACTCATGACTTGCTATAAAACTGACAACTTTAAACTAGAGACTTAACCCATGACTTGCTATAAAACTGACAAGACTCCAATTTCTTTAATTTTTATAAATTTTGACCATATATGCATTGGACATGTCCTGTGGGACACTGCCCAATTCACTGTAGGGGCTGAGAAGATATTTAATATACTTAAAATATACTTATGACTTACTATGCAAATATTACCCTCTTGATTTGTATCTTCACTCTCACAAACATGAAAAGCAATTTCTTGAATAGTTTCTTGGTTGGAGAAATTAGCATATACAAATGCATGGCTGTCATTCAAAATTTCTATGATGACATTGAATGTAAAATTATCTGAAAAAAAAAGTAAGCATTTCTTATGGTTATACCTTGTATTATTTGGGGCAGATAATGTAAAAGTCATCTGTTTCAGGGCCCATACTTAATAACAGTATCATATGACCAGCACAATATCTGCCTTTACTTTTCCCCATCAAACCAAAGACCTGATGTTTTAAAAGCCAAGGTGTCACATATGTGTGTATTATGCCACCCTTAACAGCACACAATCAGCTGACCAGCAGGAGGTCAACTGTCCTTATTATTCAAGATAATATGCAGATTTTCCTAGAGAACAATTGATTGGAATAAACTAGATATAGGGTATTAAAAATAATGGAATCATGGGAAGGTGATAGTACATTCTACAGTGTCGAGACTATTCAGAGAGATACATTGCTATATAAATGTGAAACTATCACATGAGGTCAGTCAATAGTCATAAGTCATTCTTCCATGTGAACATTTTTATGACCTTAAAATTTTTTGTATCAAATAATGGTACAAAATTGGCAAAAAAATGAGTGAATGCATTTATGTGAGTCAGCTGACAGTTTTAATATGATTATTTAATCTAAATGGTGGCTAAGATTACATGTGATAATATAGTTTCTAGGACTTGAATAAAATGTAAATAAAAAAAGGGAAGCATAAATAGAATATATATAGTTGAGTGCTTCATAAGAAGAAGGCATTGCATGTCAAGGAGTACTTTATAAAATGTATTAACTAAATATAAAAATGAAGTCACCAAAAGGTTTCATATAACAATTATGTTTTGTCTTCTTAACTTCCTAACTGCCATCCATCTTGATGTCGGACTACTTTGAAGTCACATTTTAGTGAGAGTCAGACTAAACAAGCACACCTACTTCAGTTGATGTTTTGATATTTGTTTTACCTTCTGTAGGCTGATTGTTTCAATGGCTCCTTTCTCTACCTACTTTGGAAAGGTCAATACATCACTGCTGCTATGCTGGAGTGAGAGGAACCTTGCTGGTTAAAATGAAATCTTTTACTGCCTTATACTGATCTTGTTAGAGACTACCTTGACTCTGTAAAGGAATTCTGGTCTAAAGACTGAGATGCTCATGTAAAGACTGTGGGGATCAAATAAAGAGATTCTGACTGATATCAAAATTCCAGTTGGTAGTTTCTGCTTTTCTGGGGTCCTGGGTTCAAATCTCAGTGAAGACCACCAAACTCTGATGGAGACCTTTTATTTACACTGTATTGTATTACTATGACACATGCAGAGAACTAATGAATGAATAGATCTATGTATCTAAACTAAATGTAAAAAAAAAATAAAACTCTTACCTTGAGTAAATGGAATCAGAATCTGTGAGGCATTCTGGGACTGACCAATATCATTCTGAGACCAGATATCAACAACTAATTCTTTTGGTGGTAAATTTGTTTGCAGGATGTAGTTTGTAGTCACATTAAGATAAACACTTAGTTCACTGTTGGAACTGATTTCTACATGATATTTGATTCCATATTTGTCCTCAGGCTGGAAACAAAATGAAATGGATTCATTTAAATTGTTCACATTTTAAAACCATCTTCTTGAAATGTTTAAAAAATATAAAGGAATCATTCTGGAAATGGTTCATTCATTTACAGTATAATTTTATGATCATATCCAAGGGTAAATATTCTATATTGTATAATCTTTTCAACATATTTCTGAAGTATGTTTCAATTAGGTAATACTTATATTATTAATTTTTAAAAAAAAAAAAAAAAACCTTAAAAAACCTTAAAACAGCTTGTGTCCCCCCCCCCCCAACTCCTATCAACAAACAAGACTATTTGGGTTTGACTTCACAACATTTGATTGTTTATATTAATAAAAATTGTTGCAATTTAGATTGTGTCTAATTAAGCATATAGCAGTAAAAAAATTGAAACCATAGACATTTTGGTAGTTATAATCCAACTAGATTTTGGCACAACTTTGCATACTGGCTAGTAAAGCAGTAAGCCAATTTAGATATCAAAATGATTGTCACTCAAAATAATTATCTTGTTTGCTTTAGGAGGTCTGATCTGCTGATCTGCCTAAAGCTCACTTGTTTTTCTGATATAATTTGTCTGCTATGGGATTTAGCCACTATATTATATTTTTTAACAGGACTTTTCTGGGATGGGTTATGAGCCTGATGGTGCAGTAGTTTTGAGTTGTACATTGCCTTTCTTTGGGATGGCTTATGAGCCTGATGGTGCAGTAGTTTTGAGTTGTACATTGCCTTTCTATGGGATTGGCTTCTGAGCTTGGGCCATTCTCTTGATTGCCAGATTTATTGCAAATCTTAAAAAGTGCATTTATTATGGTTTCCCCCTCCTGTCTGTAGAAGTTCACCAGGAATGTTGTCAACTCCAGCTGATTTTCTCTTTTTTAGGGGTTTAACTGTGATGCTACTTCAAAGCAAAGAATAGGATATTCATCAATATGGAGGGGACTTTTAGCAACTCAGGATCTCCTGAGGTTTCAAAGTTTTACAACTCTGATGTATAGGATCATAACATTTGCTGAAACAAGATCAGGAGCAAGTCATGTTAACTGTGCATAATATAATACACAAAATCTGCATTATAAATGTGGTATGGCTACAACATAAAAAATTTCTAACCTTCCACATCAGCCACAATGAAGACCTGCCAGTTTGGTCATTAAATCTGGAATATGTAAACAATTCTAGCAGTGGGGGTGATGATGGAGCTGAAAATATTTTGTTTTAATTAATATGTTACTTTATAATATCTATTCCAGCAATTACCAGACTAAGAAAATGGAGTTGAAAATAACAAGAAACTATTCATCTCTTTCATTACATAAGACAATGATTTTTATAAGTTTGATGTTACCCTGAATTCTAAATCAGTCGTATTCACAAACCCTGCATCTAAAAAAATATCTTTTGATATATACAAGAAAAAAGTTACTAAAATGCAAATTGCATTTCGAGAAGAGAAATATATTTGATTTATTATGAGCCCAGGAATAATCATAGTCTAAATGGGATGTAAAGTTGAATATCTGTCAAAATACTTTGATAATGTCTGGGATAAAATTAAATGTTGTCTTTTTCAGTATATATACAATCTTCAAAACCATCAATCCTACCTACCATGTTGTGCAAGTCTTTGAAGAACTTTGAACAAATCATTTATAAATCATAATAAATAAATAATTTCTTATATAGATGATCAAATGTAGATGAAATGGATGCAATGTTCTATCATTCAAACAGATTCACATCATGACTATAAAAAAAAGTTAGAAGCCAACAGCAAGGAGCAAATATAAATGACAAAGAATAGCACTCAGCACTAATGCTCAATCAGCCCATGCCCCAAATGTAGTAAGCAGCGGTCCAGTATTAACA
>JADKLZ010000166.1:504303-531061 GCA_021533235.1 Biomphalaria straminea | reverse complement strand
ATGCTGACATTTATAGATCTGAACACAGTGCAAAGCACTGACATATAATATACTATGTATATATGGCATAAAAGATGCACTATGCTAACATTTATAGATCTGAACACAGTGCAAAGCGCTGACATATACTATGTCTATATGGCAAGAAGATGCACTATCACTATACTGACATTTATAGATCTATAATCAAATATACTATATTATTCCTATTATTAGGATAACTAACGTAGGTACACTAGATCTAATCTAGAAAAAGCAGAATTTGATACCTAATTTTTATATAGCAAGCCATATTTTAGAAGAAAGAAATACAATTCTTGTAAAATTTATCAAATTTTCCTACTTTAAAAAAAAAAGTTACGATCATTTAATAGGCTATGTAATTTTGGTACAAAATAAAAATGTATATTTTGCTTATTCTATGGCCAGTTCATTCATTTTGCTTTAACTTTTGGCAAGGTTCGTACCAGCATGCACAGTCTGTCTCCAGGAGATACACGGGCAGCGCCAGTGAAAACTTTAATTCATGCACTTGATGCAGGTATGTAGACTAACTCTGACTATAATAAAGAAAAGTGTTCACTAAACAGGCACTGCAGATAGCATTTTATTTGCCATGGTCAGTTTAGTATTTTCCCAGGCATGCGTAGAGTTTTACCAATCTTGAGCTAACTGCAGCAACATCAGAGTAATGAGAAATGGCGTTGGAGCTCAGACCAGCAAAAGTGTACCCCTGAAGTCAAAAGATGGCATGATCTTCAGTGATCATGCACTGCAAATGGAGTGATGGGTAGAGAATTTATCAAGCTCTACCAGATCGTAAGGAGGCACAGTGGCTGAGTGGTAAAGCACTTGGCTTCTGAAACTGGGGTCCCGGGATTGAATTCCCGTGTAGACTGGGATTTTTATTTTGGAATCCTTGGGTGCCTCTGAGTCCACCCAGCTCTAATATATTGTAGTAACTCTAGTGGCGGACCGAAAGGGTTAATGTGTTTGTGGCCTACTGACACACACCACTCAGGCCAATAACACAGGTCAACAGGTCATCGGCTTTATAAACAAGGGAGTGTACTACTAGTGCATGCAAGCGTGATCTGTACCGTGCTATGGTCATGGACTGAAGGCCTTTACGGTCGAGAGACAATGTGTAAAAAGACAGTTGGGTCCAGGACAGCAAGAGAGCGAGTCTTGAAAATGTAGCTGTACAAGCTACGAAGAGAGACTTGTAGTGTTAGGCAGTTCTGTTGTTTAGAAAGCGTTTGAAGTTAGGTAGCCAATTGTGTGTCATATTGGCTGTTGATGTAATTTGTAAATAAATCACCACCTTGTTACTAGAAAGTCTTGTTGTCAAGTTCTTTGTTAGATGTGTTGTGTTGTGGAGCAGTTGTGACAGAAGGCCTGGTTAAGAAAATCATAACAATATTTTAGCCTTTTTATCATAAATCTAATCATGCCTGTGCTATGGCAAGCCTGAGGACTAGATCTATAATTATAATAAATCAATAAATGATCTGGAAATATATAATTTATCAGTAGACCTATCATTAAAGGGGGGGGGGTCACGGTGGTTGAATGGTTAAGCGCTTGGCTTCCAAACCTGAGGTCCTGGGTTCGAATCCCGGTTGTTGAATGGTTAAGCACTTGGCTTCCAAGTTGGGGAAAGTAAAGGCGGTTGGTCTTTGTGCTGGCCACATAACACCCTGCTCATTAACCGTTGGCCAAAGAAACAGATGACCTTAACATCATCTGCCCCATAGATCGCAAGATGTACATAGATGTCTATTTCTAAGAGCTGGTTATGAGTGTGTTGTAGGCCTATGTCTTCTTTTTGTGTGTGAATGTTGTTTGTATAGGCATCTATATTGTAAATTTATGTTGTTGTACAGTATTTACGCTGAGGTTGTCAATTGTAGTCACAACAAATTTCCATTTTTTTGGATCAATAAAGTTATAAATCTTATCTTATATAGATCTAATCTATAGACTATCAGGCTATAGTATAGGGCCTATATATGATATTCTAATTCTAGCTATCCCCTAAGCCTAAATGATTTTATTTTTATTTTTATAGAAGGCCTACTGATTATTACTGATAGATTAGATTCTCCCAGATCATTTGATTAATCAGTATGACTATTGATTAATTAGTATGACTCATGCCCATGTCCAAAGCCAGAATGAGAATGATAGAAATAGAATAGAATTAATAGATGGTAGATCACTAGAATAGATGTGTCATTAGCCTACACTTCATTAAAGAAATCTGGGGGAAAAAAAAGATAATTACCGAATTACGTCAAACGGAGGTCTATCCGCCTACTTGTCGTGCATATCATGCATGTTTTTAACATTTATTTATAATAACTTATTTATTAATAAGACTTATTAATTATCCTTTGAAGACATATAGATCTAATTCATAGATGGATTAGATGTCTTGGCCTTGGTTTTCAACGCTATATCCAATCCATGAGGTAGGCCTACGGTACACTGTAGCCAACAAGTACAGGTCAGGTAATTTCCGTTTGGATCATTGATCTAGTGAATCTAGACTAGATCTATATAGATATAGTTAATATAGATCTAGACTAGTGACTAGTGACAGTGAGTAGTGTCAGACACATAGTCATAGATCTATGTCATAGATCTAGTCATTGATTGATAGTCACGTATTTTTCCTAGAAGACGTCCTAGACTCTAACTCTAGATCTATATTCTATATGGAATGTCTACATCTTTATAAAATTTATCGAATTCATATTGGGATTTCCCGATTCTCTAAAAAAAAAAAAAAAAAAAAAAGCAACACACACACACACAAACAAACAAACAAACGTAATGTTGACAATTTAGTAAAATTTTTGCTAAATGTATTAGAATTTAGATAGCTAAATTCGCTAACGAGATGTGATGACTACAGGCAACAATGAAAGTATGCTATGTGGGAGGAGATCGCGCAAGATCGGACACAGTTATGGGACTATATCATAGTCTATATGTATGCTCATATATGCTGGTACGATCTTTGACAGGAGCAAAAGGAATGAAGCTGTCGGTCATAGCCAAGACGGCAAGAGAATGAGAATTTAAAGCTCCTCATCAATGGCAGACTAGTAAAACAGATGCATTTCTATGCACGAATTGTGGCATATTTTTCAGCTCCAAGCCGACTTCTTTATTCAAGTCACAAATTAGTTTCTGCCAAGAAACCAAAACCAGGGATTTTCTAGAATTTAGGTGCATCCGTTGTCTTTGGAGACAGGAGCTATAAGAAGGAGCAATATTATATAGTCTATAGCCTGAGCGTATATGTTACATTATACATAATTAAAAAAAACATCTAAGAATAAATAGTTTTATTTCCTTTAAGGTTATGTACTCCCTATGACTGACTGGTCGTGGACTGTCATCGTCTCGGTGGTCCCGGTTTCATGCCCTGCTCGCTGCCACTGAATTCGGTAAGCCTCATTACTTCAACTCTGAATGAACATCCGAAACATGTAGGCAGTATTTTATAGCGGCCTTAGAGGGTGTCACCGTCAGGTTCGAAAACCAGACCAGTTCTCATAGCCTAAACATAACATGACTTGTTGCTCATCATTTCTTGGCATCCATATGATACCAATTACAATGTAAGCTCTTAACATGACATTTTCAGTTTCAGTAAATACAGCATGACCTGTAGGCGTACATCAGGCATGTCGAACTCATTAAGGTGTATGAGCTACATACAAAATAAATTAAAATGAAGAGCTGCAGCCAAAAATCAGTAGGAAAACATAGCCTACTAGTTTTGTGTAAGTAAGAAACAATACAATAGAATACAATAATTAATGGAATACCTGTCGGTTAGATAAATTTGTAGTAATATTTTGTTAGTTACTATGATTACCCAATGCGTATTATTTTCGTTGTCCTGATGCTTGACATCTTTTCTGGGATAGAAGTTTATTAATGTCAGGTTGAAATTTGTTTGCCACTGACACTTTCATCACTGATGGACACATTATGATAAGATATCAAAAGGTGAGGTGTTATTATAGCTTTCATTATATAGTAAAGAACTGCTCACACAGCAAATGAAAATTGAGATACAAACAACGAAGATTCTTGCACGTATGAAACGAAGTCACGAAAAAGGGTCATTGAAAGCATCTTATTCCATGTGTAGTACATATTTAAAAAATGTTGCAGCCGTATTTAATCTTTTTAGTTCTTGACACGTTGAGAAGTGAATAAGGGTTTCTCTTGATATTTGGTTTATTCACAGTCGTAGCTTGCTACAGAAGGATCCTAGGTATCACATTCAAAGACCGCACCACAAACCAAGAGATTAGAGACAGAGTTACTACAGCGATTTGACCCCATGATGACCTGGTATACATCATTTAAAAAAAACGCAAAATTAAAATCTATGTCCATATTACAAGATCTTCAGGGCTCGCAAAGACCTTCCTCCAGGGAACAGTACCAGAACAAAGAAGAGGCAGAGAAAGCGATGGGAGGACAACACAAAAGAATGGACGGGGCTACGATTGAAAGAGGTAATAGACAGAGGAATGAAGAAAGACGGTCGACGAGTCTTGCATGTTGCCCTAACGGTCCAATACACTAAGGGGTATAGGTAAAGGTAAAAAAAAAAAATTGCTTGGAAGCACTTCACATCATCACACACAGTTGTGATAGTTTTGTCTTTACCTTGAAGTTTCAAATTCAAATCTTGCAAGTGACCAGTGAGATCAACTGCAAATGCCAAATCATGAACACATTCGTCAGTTTGGAAATGTTCAACAGGTTCACCTTTTATCTTATCTTATCCACCTTTTATGTTTAGAAACAATAAAATTTCCTCAAAGTGCGGACTTCTGATCATTAAATAAAGAATACTTAATAAATTAAGCTCAACAAAGTTGATTATTACGTTGGTTTTTTTTTTTAGTTTTTTTTTTTTAAATTAGTGGTGACTGTTAAAAAAATAATAATTTAACATTATTTTTTTTATAATTCTTTTCTTAGTAAGTTGTTTGGCACGATAACTACTGGAGGCCAATTAGCAAACGAAAGCTGATGCGACTGGAAACATATATATATATCTTGAGAATAAAATTCAGCAGCACGAGGTTTTTGGAAAGCACGTTAAAATGTTTATAACATGTTTTAAATATTTATTATTTTCCTTCAAAGTAAAAATAATCTACTTCCTAGTCTAACTTTCCCGTAGGACGACGGTGGATAGCAGCAGCAAGAGATAGGGTTACATTAGTCTGGGATCTTTGTGACAATCAAACGGCAGTCTAGCGCGCATACCGTACGGCCACGCAGCCATCCAAAACTTACTTATATGTGTCCGTGTAGTTGGATTGGATTAAGCTCTGATAATGTCCAATGGTAGCGCAATGGATGACTTAATGCTAGAACAAATTAGAAAAGAAAAACTGCATTGGCGCGCAGTTTTAGCATTATATATCAAGAATACTAGCGATCATTCAGTAGCCTACCTTAAATTGCAAAAAAAAAAAAAAAAAAAGCATAGGCATTTCGCGGGAGAACAGAAAAAACTTTATTCGCCAAAAAAGGTCAGTTTTTATTATACGCTTGGTTGAGATTCTTGACAAATTCGACCCAACCATGTAACATAATGCAATAACATCTTTAGCGAATTAAGAGTTAAAAGGCCAATATAGTACAGTACTTTAGTGTTAAGAGGCAGTGATCCCGTCATTGTGACGTGGTACGATATAGGCCTATATAGGCCTATAGTCTTCCCTTACGGCTCAAGGCCATGTATATGTCATTTCCCCAGGACCCCTTGCACTACCAAGGCCGCTTCTGGTTACAAAAAATCTACAATGTCAATGATAATTTCTAATTTTTCTAGCCTGTCGACTGAAATCTGTCATGTGAATTAAAATAGGTCTATCACAGTAGAATAACTGGTCTAGATCTTATAAAATACAGACGTTACTTCAAACAAAAAGAAAAGATGTTGATTACCACCCTAAACGTCATGCACCTAGCCAAAGGTGTACATAAATCATCATGTGATCGATCAATTCACCTATATTTCCGCACATTTGTCAATAACATCGAGTTTCAGTAGACCTATAGGATTTTAGTAATTTTCAGATGTTGAATACTTTTTTTTATATTGAGAATCTCATGGGTCAGAGGAGTTGCTTCGTATTTGCACAGGGTTCGTGTAGGACATAATTATCTATGAAGTAGGCATAACGTCTGTAATTACAATATTTTTTCACCATCTTTTTCTCATAGCTTTCATCGTGCCAGCGTAAAGCCGCGTTTGACTTCCGAACTGAGTGGGGTCTTCAGTTCTTATCTCAGTGAAGACTTGGATTTTTCAATTTCTGGATTTTCAGGAAATCCCTGAGTATTCTAATCCGTATTGGATAGCTGACATTAGTTGGAGAAACTGAGGGCAAATGGTCATTGTGCTGACTGCATGACAGCTTAGGCGATAGAAATAGATGACTTTTACATCGATCTTCCTATTTTCCAATTCAAGCTTTCTTGGAGTTCAAAGCGAATAGGTGTGTTTATCTTCAACCAAGTGGGAAGAGCTTATTACATTTTATTTATTAGTTTTCAATACAGTACAGAGACCCTTCAAGGCTTAATAAGTAAAGTAATTTTTCATAAAAACACTGAACCATAATCTTCAAAAAACAAAACTGAATTAAATACTCAGAAAGACAGATAAAGACATATTCTTTGTTCCATACGTTAGGACAAATGCATACAAATGCTACCTCTTCCTTAGTGCTGTTAAAGCATGGAATGGGTTGTCCAAGTCAGCCGAAAACACAAATGACTTGGTGGAGTTAAAGTTATTGATTAATATGCATGACTAGATTGACATGGGGCCTCCAATTACCTAAGGCCGGGTTAGGGTTTTTATTTCAAAAGAAATATAGTTAACAATTTGATGTTTAATGTATATCCAATAGAAATAGTGACTTGTCTCATGCGGTATGTGCTCTGGACTGTTGTTTGGTGATCTTGATGTTTCCGGATTCAAAGATTGCCCATCGCCATCTCCTGTTATCCTGATGGAGGTTTGAGCTAGGATGTAATTATCTTCAAATCTGGAATATTCCTAACATGTAAAACATTTTACTAACAAACAAACATATTTTCTTTGAAAATTTTAAAGTATCAAAACAAGAAATTTATTCAATGAAACATATCTACATTCACAGTAATGTATTAAAAGTACAATGAAACTTAGATGATTTTAGGTCAACTAAGCCATTGCCTGAGTATAGCTTTTTCTTTTTCTCTGGCTAACACAACACCAGGAGGATCCAACTGATTGGAGGACCTGCAACATAGAAAAAAAACAATCATGAAATTAATTTTAACTAATGCTTGACACTCAAAATAATTAATTAAAAATTATGTAAGTCTGTCCTTCTGTATGGTTCAGAGACATGGAGAGTCACTAAAACAAATATGGACAAACTCCAGACTTTTGTTAACAGATGCCTACGCCAGATTGGAAATCAGGTGACTCTAAAGATAACTACCCGATACCGGTACTGTCAATTTTTGGGTGAGATCTAGGTAAAAACCCAGAGCCCAAGATATCAAAAAGCAACAGAAGTTGAGATGGATAGGACACACCCTGCAAAAATATCTTCTTTTTTGAAGTAATGTCTGTATTAAATAAGATAAACCAGCTACCAATGTTGCAAAGCAGGTTCTTGATTGAAATCAGCAAGGAAAGAAGAAAGTGAGTTGGCCCAAGCAAACCTGTAAGAGGTCAGTCAAGAGTGAAGCTGAGGTTACTAGAATGAAAAAGGAGCAAATGAAGAAAGCTGCTCAGAACTGAGTTCGGTGGAGAGGTGTGGTTGCGGCTCTATGCTCCCCTAGGAGTTCACAGGATTAAGTCAGAAAGTCAATTTGTGATATTTTCAAAAATGTAAATATGCAATTATTATTTTATAGATTAAAAAAAAAAGATTACTGCTAAAAATAATGTTGAGAAAATAATATTTGTTATTGTAAATGTTTTTTGTATGCATATTATTTATATGAAATAGGCTAAAGACATGATAAGATAAAGCTTTTTTTTTTAGTCCAAAGATAAATAAGAAGTACAGTTTGTACTGTCTTGATATATTTGTAAAATTGTTGTCAGAAACTGGTTTGTTTTAAACAGAATTTTATGGGTATTTTTTTTTGTCAGAGCTTGGAGTTATTGCCTTGTGCTAGCATTTATATTGTTAGGAGTCCTGCCTTCGATCTACTAAGATATGTACAACATTCTTTTTTTATTTCAGCAAATATTTAGGGTGTTTGTTGTTGCAGGAATAATTACAATTTCATCAAATACACATTTTCTTTACTAAATATTATGCTGTTTCATCAAATTTTTGACTGTCCTAAACTTGATTCATTCACTCTTTGTGATAAGAGTTCACATTTCTATATATCTGTATTGTAAAGAAAAATATTTGTTTAAATACTTACCTCAAATCTAAGTGATGTGCTCCACCAATGACTGCCACAGCTACAATACTTTCAGAAAGATCTTCATTTACCTGGTAAAAGCATATGAATATGAATTAATATATCCGTATATATTGAAACCTATTTTGTTCCATTGAATTGTTACGCTTATAAATAAATAATGATTTTTTTTTCTAACAAAATGAAATAAATCAATGAGATGGAAAACTTCACATGTATCATATTCTTTACTAATTTTATAACAAATGATCGGCTTGACCTATAACTGAGTATAAAAAAAAAACAAAATTGCTGATGCATACCTGCCTACCTAAAAAAGTCAAAATGTGTATTCCTGGGGGTCAAAATGTGTATTTTGGGACCTTAATGTGTAACACACACGCGAACGACCTTTTTTTTTACCGTATAAACCGAAATGATATTAAAATTATAAATATATATATATATTATAATTATATATTATATATATATATATATAATGATATATATTATTTATATGTATATATATATAATGATGTATATATATATATTAATATAGACCTATGGATAGATAGAAAATGATAGATAGATAGATAATTTAATTCTCATATAATGTGAGAATTTTTAGTCTAAATAAATAAATTAAATAGTCTAGATCTAGATTTAGATTAATCTAGAATCTAGAGTGATTAGATTTTTGTCTCTCTACAGACTAGATCTACCTGTTAGATTACAGTTAGATATATCAAGATCTAACTAATACTCCTATTTATTACTACATATATTTATATTAATAAATTTCTAATAGTTGGCCTATGCCTATAGTATAGACTTAGAATTTATAAATAGTAATAGAATAGTTGCACTTCTTTATCTTTAACCTAAATTTAAATCTAAAAGTAAAATACGTAGACCAAGATCTAGAATAAGAATGTAGAAATAGATTTTCTAGATAACTAGAGAATTTCAATCTATCTTAGACGGTAGCTAGATCTAGGTCTAGATCTACTGTATAATAAGTATTATAATAATAATAGCGCTTCAATATTTTTTATTAAAATTAATACAGGAATTTTTTTTTATTTTTCATTTGACTTTTTTTAAAGCTCCAAATTAATTAATTTCTAATGAAAATAAAGTCACGTTGGTGACTGAATGATACCAACCTGCCTCTCGCCTCTCCCAATCGCTCTTGCGTGGTACCAAACCACTCTCGCGTTCTTCATTTGTAGACTAAATTTAATTGCTTGATTCCAATCAACGTATATCAAGATCTGGGCTCAATGTGTCCACCCCACCTTTTCTGCTTTTTTTCCCCCACAGGTCAAAGTTGCCGCTTAGCATGACCTCCGTGGCCGCTCGAAAGCTAGTTTAGAGAGGAAAAAAAAAAGGTACGAAATGCGTAACGCGACGGGTTTAATTCGTATTTGCGTACTCGCGGTCTTTTTTGGGCAATTTTGCGTAACGAATACGCATTTTGCGCAACGGTAGGCAGGTATGCTGATGGTATTTAAATGTTGCCAACTCAGTATCGTGATAATCCCAAAATTTCAAGTTTAGTCTGTTATACTCTTGTCTAATGCAAGATGAAGGTTAACTTTAGCAAAAATGTGTTCTTTGTTTTCTTTTGGGCAATACTAAGTTATTCCAGTTTCTATCTGTTAATTACTGGTACAGATTTCCCTTGATTGCAAAAATGTCTATTCTTGCATTCAAAAGACCATTCAATCCTTTAGTTAAGTAAGATTAACTACCAATCTGAATTGTGAGGTCAGATCATCGTCATGAGCTTATTTAAGTTGATAAATTATATACTTATTTTGATCAATATTAAGAAAGAAAAAAAATAATTTTGGAGTCTCACCCCTCCTCCCATCCAAGGATCCAGATTTCCATTAGAAAATATAATGTTGCTGGCACTCTTAATATCTGAAAACAAAGTAAAAATAGTTAATTATAAATGTTTTAATTGTAAATGTATTTTTCTCTTGATATAACAAATGTATTTTCCTATTAATATAAAATTATTCTTACAATTTCTACAAAGTTAAAATGTATAAATGAATAGTAATTTAAACAATTCTGCTTACACACAATTTAAAAAAAATTGATTGTGTCCATTAACTATTTCTATTTAGAATTCTAACTCTTTGAACAATCTCATCACTCACTCTGTCCCCAAAACTGTACAGTTGACCAATCATCTCTAGGTGTAATGCCATACGTCTTCTGGCAATAAGCTGCTCTCAACTCTGGGTTCCAGGGGAGAACAGGAAACATGTCTGTAACATTATTACTTCCCCTGGGTAAGAGTAATTCAGTACAAGCCTAGACAAAATATAAGATTTTTGTTAGTGATAGACCAGTGACTAAATATAATATACAACACAACAAGATGGAGGAGCAATAACAAAATATAAGATTATTGTTAGTGATAGCCCAGTGACTAAATATAATATACAACACAACAAGACGGAGGAGCAATGACAAAATATAAGATTATTGTTAGTGATAGCACAGTGACTAAATATAATATACAACACAACAAGATGAGGAGCAATGACAAAATATAAGATTATTGTTAGTGATAGCACAGTGACTAAATATAATATACAACACAACAAGATGGAGGAGCAATGACAAAATATAAGATTATTGTTAGTGATAGCACAGTGACTAAATATAATATACAACACAACAGGCTGGAGGAGCAATGGCTGAGAGGTGAAGCGCTAGGCTTCCGGGCCAGGGGTCGAATCCTGGTGAAGACTGGGATTTTTAATTTTGGGATTTTTGGCTGCCTCTGAGTCCACCCAACTCTAATGGGTACCAGACATTAGTTGGAAATTGTGCTGGTCACATGACATGACCTTTACATCATTTGCTCTGTAAACCTGTAGGTCTGAATGGGGAACTTTACTTACACAACAGGCTTAGGTCTGCTGTCCTCAGACAAGCAAAACATCTTAAAACACATAAATTCTTGAATAACATTGGATAATGAAGTTTTAATGAGCCCTTATGCAAACAAGGCTTTAACTCTTTCTCTCTGTAATTATTTTTTCCATGTTTCGACAGAATTCTTCATTTTGCTCAATACTATTTCACTAACTTGTTATGATTATGCTTCATTAGCTTTATCCTTTGTTATAAGAAAATGTTTTATTTGGTATAGAATTAAATTGGAATGCTCGCTCTTGTTATAAGACGCAAAAAAAGTTTATAAAATTAAACATTAATTAAATTTAATGAGGCCAAAACAACTATGGTATCGTCAATAAGGAAAGAAAGAGTTAAAATGGAATAGACAGTAGACCAAAAAAAATATATATGAAAATAAAATCATTAAAAAAAATCCCATAAAGAGAAAAGCTTTTTCTGCAATAATATGGCAGAATATTAATAGTAGTGTTGTTGTTTTTTTTTTTATAATTCTTTTTATCAGCTAGCTAGCTCTTAACTGGCAAAACCTGGAACCTGGATTCAGATCTCAAAAATAGCTTTAACAGTTTTCCTAGAAATCTGACATGTATATCTTTGTGTAAAAAATTACTAGCTAATGGGATTGTCTTTTTTTTTATTTTGTTATGTAACTAGTTTGCCATTTAATTTTAGGTTGATTAAATCTTTGGTATTCAGACAGTTTATGATGTCATACTAATTAGGAAATTGTTAGAGTATTTTAGAAAGAATAAAATTCAGAAGAAATTGTGATTCACCAAAAAAAAAAATTGCTTTTTAAAAACAACTAATTCAAAAAAGATAAATAGCTGATTTTTTAACATTTTTTAAAAAATTTATTCCTAAGCAGGCAATGCTTCAAGTTTGAAAGAAACTTGGATTAGAAAACAGATTAAAAAAAGAGTTTAAGACTTCTTAGCTTGTAAAATTGAGCATTCTAAATTTTTTGTAATATGCAAGAATGATAATCTATACAAATTATTTCCACCATTATTCATTTGCATGAAAACTGAAAGTAGATAAATATTTAAAAAAAATAACCCAAGCAAGCACAAGTGATGAAATGACTCAACTGAAAGACACTTTAAAGCAGCGATTAAAATATAGGCTACAATTTTCCATTACAACACTAACCCACAACTTACAAAAAAAAATAACTTACAAAAAAACTTAGAAAGAAAATTGTTCAATGATAAAAAAAATTCAGATTCTAAGCACCCATTGAGCAAGTCACAGTTTGTCGGAATCAACAAGAACCAAAACAAGATTTAGTACAGTGACACAGGTGAGACTATATTAATGCATTGATATGCATAATTACTTTCATTTTTAAAGGAATGTATAAAAAGTAAAAGATAAATACTTTTTAAGAGCCCTTGTATAACCATACTTACCCATCACCTAATAGCAGGTGTTAGGAAAACAAACCAAGATATAGTACGTTAACACAACTGACTATATCAATACATGGATATACATAATTATTTTTAAAGGTATGAAAATTAAAAGATAAATATTTTTAAGAATCCTAGTGGAACCATACTAACCCATCACTTAATTTAAAGATGGCAACAAAATGTATTATTGTGACAAGTAGAACTGGTACTATAAAAAGGAATGAAAAAAAAACACTATTATTACAAGTGTGGCTCTTACTTGGTAATCCCAAGCAATGGCATCTGGTCCAGTTCCACAGCCAGTAGGGTCTGCACATTCAATAAATTCAGAATAAATGTCATAACATTGTAAAGAGGAGTTGTAGAAAACACCTGAAAAAAAAAGAGACAATGGATTAGGACATGTTGTTACAAACCATATTTGCTTCTAGAGTTTGATTTTGGAGGCTCACTTGACCTTAGTTATTGAGATGTGGACCTTGACAATCACGAGAGGTGAGATCCTGGTCAACAGGAGCATGTGAATTGTAATTTTAAAGGGTTTGATTGTTTTTTTAAGCCACAAAACATTTTATTTTTTAAATTATTTGAGGAAGTGATACAGATTTTAAAAATTTCTCCAAGTGGACATTTGAAATATCTTCTAATATTTCAAATAAGGTTGCTAGGTAAAAAATAAAAGGCTGCAATTACTCGTCTACATTATATAAAATGAAGCTACAAGGAAGCGTGGTCGAGAGGCTAAGTGTGCTTGAACTTGGCTACCTAGAAGGGGGCTTGAGGTTCGACACCTGACTCTGGCAGAGTTGTGTTTACTGAGCGCCTAAGGGCAGCACGGATAACAAACTCCTAGATACCCCCCCCCCCCAAAAGGTCCACAAATGAGATTGGACAAAAACACTGAGCATGTTATAAGCATGAAAGTAGTGCTATATAAAAAGCTATAATAATAATAATCTAGTCAGTATATCTTTATACATATAACATCATTTTGTTTACCTGCAGCATTTGCCAACCCTTCCAGTAAATTTGTTGAATTCATAATGAATTCACAGCCAACCTGCACAGATAACACATCATAAAATATTTGAACTCTATTAACTAATTATGTAAAGATTTAAAACTCAAGAAATATTGTAAAATGTTTGTTTTACATGTTTCGGATGTTTCTGTTTCAAAGTTGCACTTAATCATTTTTTTAGTCCAAACCTCCTGATGGAGACAGAGATGGTAGTAGGTAGGGTATGAACAGTCCAGCCTATACCCCATGACCAGGCAACCATGTCCTGTTGAAATATCTAAGAACAAGTCATTCCAAATGTCTACTCAATGTCAGATGTATAAGCCAGTTTGCCAGATGGCAGCCTGGTAATGTGGTATGCATGCTGGACTGTCCTTTGGACATCTTGATGGTCCTGGGGTTCATACCCTGCCTGCCGCCATCATGTGGGAGGCTTGGAGTAGGATGTAAATTATCTTCAACTCTGAAGGAACATACGAAACATGTAAAACAATTTACAAAAAAATATTATAATTATAACTCTAAATGCTGAATAAATATATGCTTTTAAATAATGTATATAATGTACATTTTTTAAAAGTGATTTACTATTTAGATCACTTATAGGCTACACTGTGTTAATTAATGTTAATTACTGGATGGCTGCCTGGTGGAGCGGTTTGCACGCTGGACTGTCGTATCGATTTACCGATGGTCCCGGGTTCAAACCCTGCCCGCTCCCATCCCCCATCGTCCTGTGGGAGGTTTGGACTAGGAAATAACTATCTTCAACTCTGAAGGAATTTCCGAAACATGTAAAACATTTTACAAAACATTTTACTATGTTAATTTTTTACAGCTATATAGATTGTCTTAAGAAGACTTTTTCTAGGACCTTGTTAAATAAAACTAAATAAGGCTGATATATACAACAAGTTCCATATGGTTGTTATTGTATAAGCACCTATACAATGATTCCAATGGCATGCACCCCAAATAGCCTTTGACTACCAGTCCATCTCTTGGCCTTCATGAATGGTTCAGATATTAAGTCAGATAGAACTGTTATCACTACAGAAGAAGGGGCCAACATAAGTAACTGGTACCTAAACCAGTAAGCAGGAGCGGCTCATTAGCCTTGGCTGGCTAATCATCAAGAGAATGAAAATTTAAGCCTCTACTGCCTTGCAGCTATACACAAACATGGGAAAGGGTTATGGAATCAAATCAGGAGCCAATGACCCTTAATCAAATAGCAGCAGACAATGTTACACCCAAGCAGCTGGGTGGAAGGCAGGGGGGGGGGGGCATGTAAACATTGTTCTGACCATAGCTAATACCAAGAAATTCACCTCATTTCTATGAAATCTATAGTCACTTTGGGACTGGAGGAGGTCATAGCAGTAATAGTAAAGTGTACATTTATGCTACATTGAACAAACCTTTACAGGAAAACCTGGCAAGTTGCCCATAAATCCTGTTGGATAAGGATAATCTAACATAGCCATCATGGTAAATGCATTTCTTATCCAACCAAGTAAATGTTGATAGGATTTGTCATCTTGAAGTGTATTGCATAATTTGAATTCTTTGCTGATTGCTCGTAGACCTAACCAATAAGAAATAAAAATTGTTTAGATTTTTTAAAGACAAACCATTTGGTCAAAAAGGACATTTCTACTACTTTATTTGAATTATGTAAAGACTTGGTGTCTTTCACAGAAAACTGTCTAACTACCCATGCACAAGTTTCCTTTTAGCACTTAATGGTATGCTTCTAACATGGGCACAGTGGCTAAGTGGTTAAGCGTTTGGCTTCCGAACCTGGAGGTCCTGGGTTTCAATCTCTGTGAAGACTGGGATTTTGAATTTCGGGATTTTTAGTGTGCCCCTGAACTCTAGTGAGTACCTGAATTTAGTTGGGAAAAGTAAAAGTGGTTGGTCGTGCTGGCCTCGTAACACCCTGCTAAAAAACCATTGACCAAAGAAACAGATGAAAAAGGAACATTCTTACATGACTATACACAAATGTTGTGTAATAAAAGAGGTAAAATGGTTCCAAGACATGGAGAGTCATGAAAACAAATAGAAACAAACCCAGACCTTCACAAACAAGACATTGGGGATAGGGTGACCCAAATTGATAACTATAGTCAACCTGTGGCAGAGCAAATACACATAGTTTAACATGTTAAAAAGTGAAAGTGCAGCTGGATACACCTTGTTAAACCAACTATGAATATTGCAATGCAGATACTTTAGTGGAATTTGCAGGGAAAGTGGGCAGGCCCAATAAAATCTGGAATATGATGATCATCAGTGAAGCCAATGATACTGGAATGACATGGGAGCAGATGAAAGACACTCTATGCTCCCCTTTAACTAAACACAATAAGAAAAACCCTAAAACCACTATTTAAAAATAAAACTTTTGAAGCTTATTAAAACAATTTTAAATTTTGTGATGGAAAAAAAAAATATTTACCTGAGGGACCCGATGCTGCCAAATTATTCATTATTTGAAATGCCATCTTGACAGAATCATAACATTTCTCATTAATATCCCTGAAATCCTAAAAGAAAGTGGAAGAAATATATTACTGGAAAATATGCAAATTATGTGGGAGATGCTGAGTATAGATCTATAACTATAATGCATACAAGATGGATAAAAGCAGTGCCTTGCTAAATTAATAGTATAATTATTTAAATGCAAAGAAAAAGAGGAAAAGTATAAACAAATCCTGGCTATGCCCATGATCAGAGAACATAACATTTTTTAAATAGGTACAAATTACTGTCAAACAAAATTAAAAATAACATAGATTGATTAATGTCAAGATGTAACAAAACTGAAATTTTAGAAGACATTTCATCACAACTGAAAATATTGACAATCACACAAATAATGTTAAGATGTGCTTCAGTTAATTATGAAAACAATCATACATTTTAGTACTGTTACACAAGCATAACTAGTCTGTTATAGTCAGAATAGTTGCAAGTTGGATTGACTAGATGGTGAGATCGTATTTAAAGAAAAATTATCTTTTGTATCTACTAGGCTTTATGTAAAATGAAGTATAGTAAACAACTTGTTTAGTCATCATCATCAAGCTTTATTTGAGTGAGGGCTTATAGGAATCAAATCCTCCTGGAGATTAATCCTGTTGTGCACTTTAACTTCCAAAACTGTTAACACTACCATAAATACTGAAGATTTTCACTGAGTCAAAGCCTGGAAAATTAATGTAGACTTCATAGCCTGTTGTTTTTTAGTAACAGTTCCAACCTACCAAGTGCTAGCTAATGCAGTTTTATGAAAATAGATGCCTTAGTCTACTTTGCAATCAATGTTAAGCAAAGAATTAATTTTACATTATAAATTGAGATGAAGACAAAAGTTTTAAGAGAGATTATTGTGACTGAAAGAAATACTACTATAGAACTAAGTTAATGCAATGAAAATTCAGTGATATGTGAATTTCTACTACCTGAGTAACATGTTGAAAGAAAAAATCATGAGGACCATTGATATCTTGCATGTATATTGGAGCACTAGCTGCTAGACTACCATCAATGATATTTGGATACTTAAATCTCATATAGGCTGCTAGCATACCACCATAGCTGAAACATACAAAAGTCTTTATATTATTACCACCATAACTGACTGTGTGACATAAAAGTTTAAAAAATGTATAGATGTAGAACTTTACCTGCCACCAAAAGCAATGACTTTACTTTGAGTAGCATTTAACTGCTCTTTCAGTGCTGTCAAGAAAACTGCATAGTCAGCCATGGCCTGTTCGATGGTGAGTAGTCCCAGATAAGGTGGTTTAAAACTATCTGCACCAAATGGTAGAGATTTGCCATAATATCTCTTTTGATAACAAAAAATGAAAAAAAAATTTTAATAAAAAAATAATATTAAGAACTAAATGTCAACAACATTTTATCAGTTAACAAGTATACATTTTTTTTTTATTTATGCCCATAGACATAAATAAATATAGACTGGTAAAATGAAGTAACTTCATGTAACTTGAAAACATGTATATCTATTGAGTTTTGATTTCCGAATTATGAACAATTTAAAAATTGCATGATCTTCAGTCTTAGAGATTAAACAAAATTTATAGACATTGAATAAAGTACACACAATTGCAATTCACAAAATTTTTTTTTCATAAAATAGTCTTATTGGCAAGTCTATATGTCTATGTTTATGCCACTTACAGCAAAATAACCTGGCATTTGAAGAGTTCACTAACAAGAGAAGTAACTTTTAAAATTTAGGCAATAAGTTGACATTCCTTCAAAAAATGAAAATTATTACATCCTATCTCAAACCTCTGCTGCAAGACAGTAGGGACACTAGGGGATGGCAGTGGGTGGGGTTCAAACCCAAGACCCTACAGATGACAGTCTACTGTGCAAACCACAAAACTACCGAAATAATAATATTGAAAATAATGATAATATCTTTTTATCCATGACGAAATTTGTCTTACAATTTACATCTAAGAAAAAGCTCATAACTATAGCCAAGAAAATCTATGTTCATAATCAAACATTACAAGTCATGCAAAGAAAGGCTAATAGTGCATGTGTAATTCATTATGTTCAAAGATGAAAAACGCATCTACTTTACCCATCTAAATTAAGCTCTCATTTCCTGTACCAACTACAATGATGCACATAAAATATATTTATAAAAGAAACACACTTTATATGATTCTAACAAAAGAATGCACATTTGGTTACTTACAATTACATGTAATGGAATGCTTTTTTAAAATAACTTGTGCTTCAAGAACAATAATTTAAAGCAGGAACTTTGTTATAACTCTGGTGGTGATGCAGATAGGGGTAATTCTGTTTGTGTAGACAGCAGACATGAATTACATAGGCCAGAGCTAGACAAGCAGTCAACCATGATGATTGGCAGTGTTTAACTGAGATGATTAATGATGCAGACACATTTCGGGAAAGATCTTTGTTGTGAACAATACTCATGCCAGTCAAGTCGGATATAGTCAGGTGATCATCCAGAAGGGTCATGCAATGTTCTGGCCGTTAGAGAAAGTCTTTGGGTACCCTATAAATAGTGAAGGTGTCACAAGCAAAGCAGTTTTGTTTGAAGCTAAGAGTCAAGACACTTAAAAAATATGAGATGAAGTCATGATTCAAGGTCGAGTCCAACACGATGGGTCCAGTGCAAAGTCAATGTGGAACGATTGAACCCAGTGCAAGTCTAGGACAAGGCAGGGAGGCCAGAAGATTTTGATACAGTGGTACAAGAGTTGATACAGCAGTACGGTGTTAAGTGAGAGTTACATGTTGCAAATTGTACGTCTTGACTGTGATTTATTAGACATATAAGTGTTATGCTTTGGAGCCCTGAGTTGTCCAGTTCTTTGAGTTGGTAGTATCATGCGGTGCAGTTTGCAGAGAGACTTGAATAGTAAGAGTCTTAACAATATTATGATTTTAAAATCTGTTTTGTAGAAAATGAATTGAATGAAAACAAATTACCATATACTTCCATAAAAAGTATAATAAATTTAATAAATAAATATAATAAAATCCATAAATTTAAAAAGCCTTCAGAATAGAAGACTTAAAAGTAAAAAAACAATTATACATAAAACACTGAACCTTAATCTTCAATATACAAAAACAAAATTTAATAAAATAATTAGAAAGACACAAAGATAGAGGCACATTCCTTGTCCCATATGCTAGGACAAATTTGTACAAATGCTCCTAGTGCTATTAGAGCATGGAATGGTTTGCCTGAGCTAGCCAGGAAAACCAGTGACTTGGCAGAATTTAGGTCATTGGTTAATATGCATGATGACTGAATGCATGACACATATGATGTAATCGTCTTATTTTTTGAAGTAACTTCTGTATTATATAAGTGTGTCTGAGAGGCTTATACTACTTAACTACCTATCAAGTGGGCTCCAGTTCAATAACCAACTCAAGCTAAGCTGTTGTTTAAGCGCCTTAAGGCAGCTTGGAAACGTTCTCCACGATACCTCTCCACCCATAGGTCCAGTGTTTGGATCAGAGTGAATTGAGCATGCTATAAGCAGGAAAGTTGCATAAGAACATACATTTTTGGACAAAACTTACATGCTCAGGGAAGACAACAAAAGCTCCAAACTGTGGAGCAATTTCATGTACAAATCCTGTGGCAGTCCAAAAGCCTTCAATGGGACCTTCATTGCCAGCATAGAAGAAAATTGGTCCTCCTTTAGGATCCCAGGATTCATCTAGAATTTTATCAAAAATTATTTTCACTCTTAATGATTTTTTTCTCTCGTTAATCAGATAACTTTTTAAAATAAAATTTGATGAAAAAAAACTTTATACCGAACATCAGCAAAAGTCAAACCAATGTGGAACTTGATTACTCAATTACTGACTCACTTCAGATTGCTATTGTAGAGTCTAAGGCATTTATTTATTAGCTCGAATCTAGATGTAGATGAAACCAGCGTACTGAACAACAGAGTAACAAGATATACCCCAGAAGAAATTGGGCGTGTAAAATTGCTTTGCTTTCAGAGATTTAAAAAAAAATCTAGTAAACCTGATTCAACCTAATTAACAGCTTATGTTTTATTTAAGAAAGAATATATATATAATATTATATACTATATAAGCATTAGGACGAGATTAACAAAAATAGCAGAGCAAATTAATTTCTAATAATTATTTCAAATTTAGTAGTTTGTCTTTGTTCATGTATTAATTTACCCTTAGTTTGATGCGCCTCACCACTCGCACATGGCTAGTTACGCCACTGTAATGACTCTGACTGTAATCATCATAATGATTTAGATCTAAAATTACTCAAGACTCAGTCAAGTCAATTATAAATTAGTATAATTATTTTTAAATCATATAATTTATATAATTACTAGTCGACCGGCGGCATAGCATACGCCGCTATTTTGCAACCTAATCTCCTGAAATGTTATTAAATATAGGCCCTACGAAAAAGTCCTGTAAATATCCGGAAATTATTAAAATATTTTGTAAAGTAAAAGCATAGACTGGCATAGACATAAATAAATATAGACTGGCCAATAAGAGAGTTTTATGAAACAAAAATTTGTGAATTGCAATTGTGTGTGCTTTATTTTATGTCTATAAATTTTGTTTAATCTCTAAGACTGAAGATCATACAATTTTTAAATTGTTCATAATTCGGAAATGCAAACTCAATAGATATACATGTTTTCAAGTTACATGAAGTTACTTCCTTTTATTTATGTCTATATTTATTAGGGACCTGCGAATATTCGATATTCGATTCGAATTCGAATATAAAAAGAATATTCGAATTCGATTCGAAAATATTTTTAAATTTTCGAATCTTCGAATATTTTCCAAAAAAAGTAATGCTTTTTGTGGATAATTCAAGCTCAGTTTTGGTGTGTACTTTGGTGTGTAAAATGTTACTTAACTGGTTTATAAAGCAGCTTCTGAAACCAGTATCAGCTGAAAGTTCTACAGTTACTCAAACAAGATTTTTCTTGCTTTCGATTCGTAATTTCCGAAAATACTTTATATTAGTTCACAAATTGTCTGAATATTTTATTCATTGAACAATCTGACGAATTCTGATGAATTGCCACGTGAAAGTCTTGTTCAAGACAGGAATAGAGGAAGCCTTATGGATTCAATGTTCAAGAAAGTGCAGATTGCTCAAGGAGATACCAGAATCAACAAAATTTCCACCATTTCTGAGCAAATTAAGGATGAAGTCAGTTTGTATTCAAAGCAAGCAGTTGTAGATCGAAACAGTGATCCTCTTCATTTTTGGAAAAAAAGGATTAATATTTTTTCACTTTTGGCCAGAGCAGCTAGGAATTCGCTTGCAATTCAGGCAACAAATTATTCTTCAGAAAGAATTAATTCAGTTGGATGACAAATTATTACTGACCATCGTCACAATCTCTCGGAAAATAATAATGAAACTTTGATTTGGGCCAAAATAAATAAAGCTCTACTTTTTTAAAAGGCCTGCTTTGCAATTTAATTATTGTATAACTTTTTGTGTTTCAGTATTAAATAAATATAATATAATAAAAATTTTGAATTTGAAGTTTTATTTTACACTTGTTGGTTGTCAAGTTTTTTCAAGAATATTCGATTCGAATTCGATTTGAAATTCGAATATTTTCTGATATTCGATTCGGTATTCGATTGGAAAAAAATTTCATGATTCGCAGGTCACTAATATTTATGTATGTCTATCAGTATCAGTCTATCACTATGCTATTTTGTGAATGAATGGATTACACCATTTTCCATTCACACCATGCTGCGCCATGCCATGGGATCGTTCCTATTTACTTGTTGCTTGTTGTTGTTTGAACTTTTGAACTTGTCGACTTTGAGAATTATATATATATACTAATATATTATATATATAGATTATTAATATTAATAATAATTAAATTCAAATAATATTAATTTAAAATTTAAATAATACCAACCTTGATACAAATAGTGTTGTTTGAATGTTGTGTTTGAAAATGACATCAAATTAAAATGGTCTACATATTGGTCAAAAAAACCTTCCTTGTAAGGAAAGTCAGCAAAAGTTTGTGTCAAATAAATCATAAACATGAGAAAACGAAACATATAAAAATGAGACATGTTGCAAGATCTAGATTCTAACTAGCCTACTCTATGTTATAATCACATGACAGTCATCTGACAAGATCCAAAAATAGCAATGCAAAGCGTGTTGTTACACAGACCTATATATTATAAAGTTTGTCTATTTTACATGCTTTGGTCACTTTGGATGTGTTCAAAGATCACAGACCTATACATTAGATAAAAGTTTGTTTATTTTACATGCTTCGGATGTTCCTTCAAGACCCGGAACCATCGACAAGTCTGAACGACAGTCCAGAGCGCATACCGTAAGACCGGGCAGCCAACCAGACAATTATAGTTGTATGTGGCGAAATTCAGGCATTTTATTGAATATATGTTGTTTATTTTAGGTAAAGTACGAAATGAGTCTCCATTTCCTACTTTGCCTATGTATTTATTGACTATTGAATGACTAGGCGGTGAAACTTTACATCCAAGGCCCCTTGGTTTTCAGGTGTTAACAAGCAATTGAGGAAAAAAACAATAAAGGAACAACAGGATTTTTTAAGACTAAAAATATTTTCGTATAGGCCCATAATATTATAGTAGTGCAATTTCAATTTTTAAATAAGTTAATTATTCTTTAAGTTAAGGAATCGTAATTTAAAATAGTAATATACATTGGTAAATATAAAATTGTTTAGTTTCTTTTAACAGACTAAAAAGACAAATTAAAGATGCCGAAACATATTGCACAGGTAAAACTATCTACATGGAACAGCAAGATAAAGTCAAAGTAATTCATAAAACGTTTAGAAGCTGCACTTCTAAAATAATAGGACTGTATCGGATACTTTCTTCTTAAATACTAATATATCCTTTAATTAAAAAATCAGAAAAAAAAAGCAAATTATACTCTACTCAACAACATATATTTTTACTCTTTTTTTTTCTACCTACTCGCTTATATTAGATTTTTCAATTTTCTATTAACCTTTTCTACTTATAAATTATCTTCAGATATCAAATCAACTTTACTTCAATATCTAAAAACGTCGTTTAATTGCCATATACATATAAGTATAGGCCTACATACCGACATATCCAGCTACTTATCACATTTCAAAGCTATATTTGTCCCCCCCCCTTTTCTTTTCCCCTTTTTTTTCAAAGAATAATCTTCAATTCCACTTGCATGTTTATTAAATGAATTCTTCTTCTGTACTTGCGTTTTATTTTATGTAGGCCTACTGTCGTTGTTAAGATCATTATCGGACATTTGACAACAAAGAAATTGTTTTTAATATTGTATAGTAGTAGGTAAAGTTCGATCGCCTTTCAGACCTTGCGGTGACTTATAGCCTACAGGGCAGATGGAGTTAACGAAAAGAGTGTCATGTAGTCAGTACAACGACCAACCGCCTTTACTTAAGCCAGGTTATGGTTAGTAACCTTGGAATATTGATTTGGCTACCCCCTAAATTCAGCCGTCTGTGTGCAATGTATAGCTCCTCCTTCGTAGTCGAAGATGAGCATATTTCTCATTTCCTATTGACTCGAAGATGACTGTAAAGTCCAATCCTCGCTTTAAAAAGCCGGCCGCATATGTGGCATGGGTGGGTTAGGTCAGTTGCAGATAGGTCTGCTTCTTCTCTCAGCTTTTTGTTGGTTCGGCGCTCTTTCGCCCTGGCCACTCTTCTTGCTTTAAATCTTGAGACTCCAAGACTCACAGCTTCTCGCCACGAGGAGCGATCGAGAGCTAATGCTTCCCAGCCGTGAATGTCGATATCGCCTTACTCGAGTAGCTCTTGAGAGTAGCCTACTTTCGTTTTCTATATAGGCAGGCCTACTGATGTATGCAAACCATAGGCGCGCAAGTAAGGGCAGCCACTGTTGCAAATTAAATATTTAATTTTTGGCAATATAGTGTAGCTTTCCCTAAAATCGTGGTGGTCCATATTTGATCATGGTCCATTTTGCAATCCTCTCTTTGTAGACACATCGCACAATAGGTATACTTATAGCGGCGACCCTGATCACATGATTTCATCCGACGTGACTGACCTGAGTAGTATTCACTTAAGATGTTTAATGAAACTTCGCCAGTCATTGCTGTGGGCAGACGCTCGTCTAACGCTGGCCTAGAGTCATTTCTGTCGGCGGACTATACACACACTACTAGGCCTACTTCTGTCTGCCTTACCAACTGATTTATAATAATAAAGAATTTAAGTCATTGGTTAACATGCATGACCAGACGCATGACACGTAGGACGTAATCATCTTCTTTTTTTTTAATGTAACGTCTGTATTTTATAAGATAATATCATCATAAAGTTCAACATCGGTTGTATCATAAAGTTCAACATCGGTTGTTAAATCTTTTTGAGCCAAAATGAATTTTTTTTTTTTTTTGCAGATATCGCAACAATTTGTACAAAGCTTTTTTCAACTCATCCTCTCTGTCTTTCTGGTACAATTTTTTTAAACGTTATTTCTCCCAGATCCATTCTCCAAATCAAGGGGCACATTTCTTATCCCATACACTAGGACGAATTCATACAAGTGCTACGTCATCCTTAATTATTACCATTAGAGAATGGAATGGGTTGCCGGAATCAGTCAGGAAAACCAGAGACTTAGCAGAGTTTAAGTCGTCACTAATGAACATGCAAGATTGACACATGAAATGCGTAGGACTTAATTATCTTTTTTTTTTCTTTTTTGATGTAACGTTTGTATTTTATAAGATAAGAAGATAAGCAGAAACGTAACACAATTATTAGTTGTACCCATAGACATATATATTTATTTATGTCTATGGTTGTACCTAACAAAACATGTATCAATTAAAAATTATTTTGTAATTAATTATTTCGTTTCGTGTCGAACAGATGCTATTTATTATGATATGCGACTGTATATGTGGCGTTATTACTCTTATTACTTTTGTTCACGCCCCTTCCCATTTCACAATGTCGGATCAAGCTGAAATGTTGCGTAAGTATTCATAGTCAATCATCATACAAGAATCAATGAAAAAATTAAACTATTGAATAATCAATTCAACTTCCCCTTTCGGACCTGGTGATCTTTATCACTCAGTACCACGCCTCTGGGTTAATCAGTTAGAGGTAGTTGGGTTAATTTTATTTCCTACAGTTTTTTTTTTCGGTGTTATATCAATGCTTTCCAAAGGCTTTTCTCGTGCCCTCGTATAGTCCTCTTATGTTACCACAGTCGGCACAAGATTGAATACCTTCGCATAGCCCCTGCCAGTATTTGTTAGCACACTGTCTCGCTATTCTTTGGGCATTGTTCCGTGCAGCTCTGAGCCTTTATACGTTGTTTAGGGTGGGATCCTTCTTATAGGTTATCATGGCTGCTCTCTTGTCTGTAGTGGCAGTTTCCATTTTTAATAGACTAGCTTCAAACCAATCTTCGCTTTTCTTGGTTTTGTGTCCAATGACCAGTGATGATGTTTGGTAGATTAATTGTATCACGCATAAACGTCCAGCTTTTTTTCTACCTCAGTCAAAGAGAAGTTTTTAAAAGCTTCCTCTAATCTGTTCTCTAATTCGATGCAAAGATCAGGATTTTTTGTGCCAGTGGTATTCAGGCTTGGTTTTCTTTTTCCCTATTATGTCCTAGTTTACAATGCATGTGTTGTGAGCACTCTCCTTTATGGCAGTGAAAGCTGGTCAACATACATGTACCAAGAGCACAGATTGAATAGTTTCCACGCATAATGGACATTTCTTGGAGGGACCATGTCTCCAATCAGGAAGTTTTGAGATTAGCCAATATAAACAGCATGTGTGCTCTCCTGATACAATGAAGACTACGCTGGCTCGGACATGTCACCCGCATGCAGATGGTAGAATCCCGAAAGAGATGTCTTATATGCTGAGCTTGTGGAAGCAGGAGTCAAACCCAAGGGCCGCCCAAACTAACATATAGAGATGTCTGCAAGCGAGACTGGAGAGCCACATATACCCACGCAGGCATCAACGAAAATATGTGGGAAAACTTAGCCAAGGACCGGAGTGCATGGAGACAGACTGTGCGTGCTGGGACAACCGGCCTCACTGAGAACAAAAGAATTGAGGCGGCCTTAATCAAGAGGAAAAAAAAAAGAAAGCTGCCTGTCCACTAGCCCTAAATCTGATGCATACATATGCATGAATTGTGGCAAAGTCTGCCGCTCTACAATTGGCTTGATTTGCCACTCCAGATTATTCTTCTAACCAGCTTTTTACTGCTGAGCTGTCAGCTCTTTTGCAGACTGTGCCAAGGAAAAATA
>JADKLZ010000166.1:460709-494303 GCA_021533235.1 Biomphalaria straminea | reverse complement strand
TTCAGTTTGATTACAATTGACAACCTCAGCGTAACTACTGTACAAAAACAATGTTGATGACAAATTCGAACAACATTCACATATGAACACACATACACATTCACAACCAGCGCTTCCTTTATGAATTTGACTTCTATGTACTTCTCGATGACGTCTGCTTACCTCGTAACACTCTGACTGAAAGTGGGACAAAGGAGTTTTTAAATCTTTCAGTTTTAGTCTTGATGGAAAGGAGACGACCACTTCGACGACTTCGTTCAGATCTTATGTAACATTTGTTTAATGGGTGCAGAATGTCTTTAAGAATCGTGAGTGATTTGAAAATGCATCTTTCTTGGAAAGAAAATTTTGTTCTTTTTGTTCAGCTTCAACTTACTTCAAGCCAATCAAGCTGTTCAATTAGTAAATTACTAAACTAAGCCCTTAGTCTTCAAGTTATAGATCTAATTATTAGTATAGTCTAAGTCAAATAGTTTATCTTGTCATTTAGTTTTTAGTTTGTAGAATCAAGAATGTAAAGTTAAAGTACATCATTTGTGTAGTGTGTAGAGTTGTAGGTTAAACTAGGTAAGTTAAGTACTAGTAACTATTAGCTACTTCTAGATCTAGTTAAATCTAGTGCTACTACTACTACTACTAGTACTAGTAACATACTAGTTACTCTTAGTCTTAGTAGTACTGTCTAGCTAGAGTCTATTACTCAACTAGTAGACTAAGTAGAGTGTAAAAGATGTTTGTTGCCACCTGCCTGGCCGCCTAGTTTTCATCTTGCTTATCTCCCACCTCACTGTACAGTTACAATGTATTACTATTATTCTATTAATAGTTATTAATACTATTATATCTTCTTTATTTGAATGTGCCACGGGAAATACTGCATTCCTCACTAATCTTTGGACTCATGAAAGACAAGCCTTGTTATTATTATTATTTATTTTGAATGTTTACTACCCAACTTCCTCGTAAATAAATATTGTGTATGCACCATTTTCATTTGTCTGACATGTAAATTTCACTTTTTCATTGAGAGAAAGTAATTTTATCTGGGGTCCAAGTAGACTAGTAGTGTAAAATTGACCTTTTTTTTCCCAAGGGAGAGAAGGAGATAGGGTCTGGGGTTAAAACAATTTTTAAATCCCTAAACACTAGATGCATTTAATTTAAGCCACTTAAAACCCAGATATAATGCTTATAAATAGACCTGTATAAAATCAGATACATTCACTTAAATATAATATGTATGTAATTGTAAATAGGGGGTGGCCGATAAATGTTTCCTTTCCTGAATAAGAAAATACATCGCCATATGACACAATATATTCCATATACTAGGACAAAATTGTACCAATGCTCCTTTACCCTAGTACTATTAGTTAGAGCATGGAATGGTTGCCTGAGGGAGCCATGAAAACAAGTGACTTAGCAGTATTTATGTCATTGGTTAATATGCATGACTAAATGCATGACGAATGGATGTAATCATCTTCTTTTTTGAAGTAACATATATATGTATATATATAAAATAAGAAATAACTTCTTGTTGTTGATTTTTTTATACGTATAACAATTTTGTTGTTTTTCAAAATAATATCTAGTACAAAATGTATAATTAAGTTATGTATGTACATGTTCTTGTGTGGTTTGGTACATGTTTCACAAAAAAAAAAATTCTAAATATATTTATGAAAGAAGCTAATATGATGTCTATGCAATAAGTATAAAACCATTTTTTTTTAAAACCATTTAATAGGCAAAAAATGTATACAAATTTTATGATTCCTGAGTGCACTAAGTTATGCAATGATAGATTAGCATCAATAGGCGGCTGAAAAAAAAAGTCACTGTAGCAATAACAATGTTGAAATCGAGCCTACAATTATTATTTGACCAGATGCGCTAAAGGTCTTGGTGTGAAAAATCAACATGCACTGAGCTTGTGATAGATGTATATTATATGCACTATGCTATGTTGTGTGGTTTAATAGATTGTCAGAATCAGAAGAGAGTATGAAACCTCCCCTTCCCTTTTTTTCCATGTCCCCTAAGCATACCAGAAGAGCGTTGTGAAAAAAAAAACAGGTGAGAGAGAGCAGGAGAATAGCGATTATACATCGACCAGTTACTGTTATCAAAAAGGTACAAGAATCTACTAACAAAGTAAAGATGCTAACTGAAGCTCACAAACTATTGTCACTCCATTTATTTGTATTTTCTATGTAAATGTGATTGGTTCAACATGGACAGTTGAATTTATTTTATCTGTTCTAATTACAGATTCAGGGCATCATGGATGGTTCTCCTCTTAGAAGTACTCAAGGAGATGAAAGTGAGTCTGACTATGAAAATGAAAATCTTCGACCTAGAGGTAACTGCTTAAGATGTGAACACCTATATTTTATTCTAATCATAATTTTAAGCAGGACAATATTATAATATTTGCTGCTGAATGTTTTTTTTTTTTTTTATTGTTGAGTAAGTAGAGAAATGTTTTTCTTTAGCTGTAGTAAACTACAGTCTAATCAACAAAACACCTTGGGACAATAGAGTCTCCATTACTATGCATGTCCTTAGTTAGATGCATTCTAATTTATTCAGTTACTTCTTTAGTTTGGGTAGCCTGATGGCTGAGTTGTGAAGTTTAGGGCTTGCTTCGGAACTAAGGAGTCTTGGTTTCTAATCCTTGGGAAGACTGGGATTTTGAGTCTCATAAATTTTAGGGCACCCCTGAGTTCATATAAATCTAAATGTGCTTCTGACATTACTTAATGAAAAATAAAGGGCTTGTTTGTTATGCTGTTTTGATGACACCATCATCATTAACCATGGACCATAGAAACATGAATTACATCATCTGCCCTATAGTCAATTGCAAAGTCTAAAAGAGTTACTTTTCTTTAATAATAATAATAATAGGCTTGTCTTCGAGTCCGAAGATTAGTGAGGAATACAGTGTTTCCCGTGGCTGTGCAGTCCCAGCTGTGACCTACATATTTTGCCACATCCAGGGCACTTTTCTTAACTTACTTAGAAAATATATTGCAATACTCATCACTCCACTTATTTCTACATTTAATTATCTGACCTCCCTCCTAGGTCACAAACTCATTACTTTATTAAAAAAAAAAATTTAGAAGCCTAATTAGTTAACTAGTGTTTGAATTTCTTGTACATTTGTGTTATACCAATGCATCTTTGCTTCCAAAGGTTTGACTGGACTTCAGAATTTGGGGAATACATGTTACTTGAACTCAGCACTTCAAAGCCTTTCTAACTGGTAAAATGATTTTCAATTTTCAATCTGATCTATTGATCTTACATTTGCCCACTTGTGCTTTATGTTATTAGACTTACTTACTTAGACTTAGGTCCTCCCGCGCCGTTCGGCGCATTGGGCGGCAAGCTGTCTCCATAAAGATTTGTCATTGGCGATGTCTGAAGCCTCCTCCCATCTGGTGTTCACTGTTCTGAGGTCCTCCATGAAGGTATGACGCCAAGTTATACGAGGACGTCCCTGTTTGCGTTTTCCTCTTATTGGCCTCCATGTCATCGCAATTCTTGGTATGCGTAGTTCATTTTGTCGTAGAACATGTCCAGCAAACCTCATGCAACGTTCTGTCACAACTTCACTGAGTGTTCGACTCCCAGTTCGGCATAGGATTTCCTTGTTTGAGACCCGATCTGTGTAACTGACTCTCAGAATCTGAGCCATTTTTGTTGAGCCACATTTAGTCTCTTCTCAATTTTGACAGATGACTTCCATGTCTCACATGCATATGTTGCAGTTGGAATGTTATTAGATGAGGCTCTATTATAAACAATGACTTAAAAGAGTTTTAGTTTCTAATTAACATTTCAGCTCTCCTGCTCATTATAAAACAATGAAAAAGCCTAGTGCATTAAGTAAATAACATAAAATTTTTAATTTTCTGCCAATTCTTGAAGCCTTGATTGCAAATTTATATTGTAATAATCTATTTGCATCTTGTCTAGTTGCAAAACACATGAGCTGTATAAGCATTACGTTTTCATATTATTGGTCTTATTGTGCTTTAAAAAGTTTATCCTTATTCTTTGATTTAAAAAAAAAGTGCATTGGGTTGGGTGGATGGGGGAGCATGGCAGAAAAAATAACAATGAATGAATCTAAATAAAGACAAGAGCATGAAGTAGAACTTGATATACATTCCTTAATAATTTAATTAATTTTTATTGGCTTCTGTATGATAGGATTTAAAAATTTTTGTAAAATGTACATTTTAAAATTTGCAGTCCACCATTGACTCAGTATTTTCTGGATTGCTCCCCATTAATCCCACCTGACAAGACTTTAGCCAGAAACTATGCTAAACTTGTTCAAGAACTGTGGCACAAAAAAAGGTAATTTGAATTTATGTATTCTCGAGAAACCTGGAATTCAATGAGTAGAATTTGTTAAAACTCCAGGCTACCTTTTATCTTAAATAGTTGCAGGCATTTATAAAAATCTATCCTTCCTTTTCTTCAATTATTTTTTTTCTCCTAAGGTCTAGGTTTACTCCTCTACTAAATTGTCTTACTTTGTAGATCTTATAAAGTTCAAGAGTTTTATTATCAATTAATTGAGCTCTCTAGAAATGGCAATACAAAATTTAATTAAAACTGAGACTTGTTAGAGTCTAAATCTACTAAAGCATAAATTAACTTTGAATTATTATTACAATCCTAGAACTACTATATAATTGCCTGGTTCATTTTTATTGCTAAATTTTCAAAAAAATTTTTTCACCTAAATTCACACTAATTCAGTGTAAATATAATGGTTAATATAAAACTTAAACAATAGTTCATCACCTATTTTTATATTATGATGCAATTATTCTTCATTGGGTAAAAAATTCATCTCTTTAGCTGGATCAAGGATATAAACATTTTAAGAAAAAGTGGGCCAGCATTCTGGTGGAATTATTTTCATTACAGAAATTAAAAATTAAATTTTCTTATTAATTGACAGAAATACAAAATAAAAAATTATTTAGTTTAATGTAGGATATATTTCATGTAGTTTGTTTGAGGAGTTTTAAAGATCTAGCAGATCACATTTGGTTCTTTGTAGGCTATAGCATAAAAGTCTGCATTCTTCCTAATGCCTGATATAAAGATTTGATTGTAAACTAATGTTTACATGAAAATGAAACTTAGAAAATCCAGTTTAAAAAGAATCTTCTATAAGAAACAAAAAAATCAAAATTGTGATAGAGTCATATAATCTAATCTTTTATCGTTGATCAGGCCAAGCTATGTTGTGCCTAATGGTGTTGTTTCGAGAATTAAAACAGTTCATCCAATGTTTAGAGGCTATACACAACAGGTAGGAATATGCTTAACAATAGTAATGCCTTGTATCATTGTATGTGTTTGCTTTCATTTTCAAGTCTGACTTTCACTTGCACTATACATTATTTATTTTGTATATCTTTAACTTGAAGGCAGCATTTTTTAAAATGTTTTTTTTTCTCTATTAGATTAAAAATAATTATCGTGCCGTGTCACGATATACCTCTCTCTGGTGCCAGATTGTATTCTTGCTCCTTCTGTGTTAGATGTCACAATCATGTAGGAGAGAAGTAATTGTTGCCGGGGATTGTATTTTGAATACTTATTGAATATTGAATAATATTAATGATGACGATCTAGGATTCAATTGAATAAATGCTTTGATAATGAAATACTGGAACCTTTTATTTAAACTCAACATAAGGACAGCTATGTACAAATAAATGTTAATAAAACTTGTGAATCAATAAAAACATACTTTCTTTCAAATAAACATATTAGATCTACAAATGCGACTGATCTCGACAGATTCTAAGCTTCGACTGACTTGGCGCACTCTTTTTGCCCCCCTTTTCAAAATGTCTTTTTATTCAAACCAACCAATAGATTTGAATCATGATGTCTGCCGACAAGCTATAAATAGGTGCCGGGTAAATCCCGAGGTACAGTTAAAAACCCAGATTTATATTTGTATACATGTTCTTACTAAATATGAAATACATAGATAAGCCTAGAATTGCGTATGTGACATGCCTATTGCCAGCTCAATAACATATTTAAGTGTATGAATTGTTGGTCTATATGCTCAGAAAAGTTTAGAAGTTGTATTCCATTTTCCATTGTGTGAAAAAAAAATAAAGTTTCTCTTTGAGATATTTGCAATGCATTTAGCAGATGATGTTAAGATCATCTGTTTCTGTTATCCACTGTTAGCTAGGGTGTCTTCTGGCCAGCACCACAAACAACCACCTTTACTTTTCCCCCAACTAATGTCAGGTACCCATTAGAGCTGGGTGGACTCCTAAAGATCCAGAAATAAAAAAAAAAATCCATCCAGGATTTGAACCCAGGACCCCTTGCTTTGGAAACCGAGCATATTGCAACAAAGCTACCACATCCTTCCATTGGTTTAAATATACTTCATTTGTAACCTTGCATCATAGTGAACAACTTGTAGCACCAAAATTGTACCATTTGATGTAAAGCAAAACTTATAGCACCAAAATTTTACCATTTGATGAAAAAAAAAGAACCAGGTCTGAAAATTGTATTTGTCTTGATCACTGAGTTGAAGTTGGACATTTACTTTTTGTTATAAAATAATATAATAATACTTGGAAAAAAAACATTTTTTTAGTTGGTTAAGTTCACTGTTAGACTTATAGTCAACTTTTGTTTTTAATTAAAGGGAGAAACTAACCTATATATATATAATGTTGCAAATTATTTATTATTTGAACATTTTATCACTTAATTGAAAAATGATTAAGTATTAGTTTTCTGAATTCCATTAGTAGCTAAGAAATAGGAAATTTTGGTAAAAAAAAAAAAGAACAAATTAACCATCAAAGTATCTATTTAGAGTTGAAAGAGATCCCATCAGCCTTGTTCACCATTGTGTTGTTATGATTATTTGCTTTGGTAGGATGCCCAAGAGTTTCTGAGGTGTCTAATGGATCAGCTCCATGAAGAGCTGAAGTTACCAGATGACAGTGATAGCGAAGAAGATGAAACTGTTGGTGCCAGAGGAGATGACGATGATGGCACTACTAATGCCAACTCAAGCAATATTGCATCTGATCTTAAGGTCAGTTCAATAGTAAATTTTGTGAATGCCGAGAAAAAAAAATGTATGTGTTTATATGTTGCGCAAATTGAATTTTTTAATATAAGGATTTGCTTAAGAGCATAACATAAGGACCTTTTATACCTGGGAATGTATTTTAAAAATGGAGACATATGTGAACTGTAAGACTGTTTAATACCAAAGCCCTTTTTCTATTTTCTATAGATGTATGTGCATAACCTTGGCATACATAGTTTTAAAAACTAAGACTATATCCAACATAATAATGAGAAGGAAGAATAGGAAAATCATTTTATTGTAAAATGTTTGTTTGTTTGTTTGTTTTACATGTTTCGGAAATTCCTTCAGAGTTGAAGATAGTTATTTCCTAGTCCAAACCTCCCGCAGGACGACGGGGGATGGGAGCGGGCAGGGTTTATTATTCTGTCTATTATAATAATGTGAATTAGTTCATATCTGCATTCAGCTAAGTCATAAATATAAGTATTATTGGGGTACAGCGAGTAATTGAGTGATACCGTTGAGCATTGATCAGTTGGTAGTTAGTACATTTAATAAAGTACCATGCAACTTGACTTTATCTTGTCCATTCCTTTGATTTTGTTGTGACTTAAGTTACCTACACATTGTTTGCATAAGACAAATAGAATAATACTCACATTTTGTACATGAACTCTGAAAAAGGGGTATCCAGGAAATTTTTTTTTGTTATTGTTGATTGGCTGTTCAACTTACTACTAAAAAACATAGCCAGGAAAACCAGTGACTTGGCAGAATTTAAGTCATTGGTTAATATGCATGACTGAATGCATCACGCCTAGGACGTAATCATCTTCTTTTTTGAAGTAATGTCTGTATTGTGTAAGATAAGATAAGATACCTTTTTCAGTTAAAAAAAGACTTTCAGTAAATACTCCCTCCCCCTTCCCTCACACCCCCAAAAATATGCATAAAATCAAATTTTAAAATAAAAAAAAACTTATTAATTTGCAATTTAAATGTATGGTTAATTCACATTTCTTTATATAAATCAAGAACTTAAAAATTTTATAATGTAACTTGCTACTTTTAGAACAATAATAAAAAGATAAACATTAATTACAAGATTGAATCTCAGTTAGTCATTTATTTAATCTTATTCTGAGGTCTATTCATTTTATTATTAGATTGTGCCTTGTGTTTCAAGACAGCCTTCATATGACTCTATTAGTAGTCAGTCAGAAGAGTTAGAGTATGAAACTTGTGACTCAGGTTTAAATAGTGAACAAAGTGGATCAAGTGATGAACTAGATGATGAATCAACTCATTTCAGAACACCAGAAGATTGGAATGAATCGACTCATTGTCCACTAGCTGAATCTAGTGAGACTTCAAGGTCAACCACTGATTTGGTAAACATTTGTTTTCTTAGTAGTTATAAAAAGTAAAGCTGTTTTAAGTAAAGTTTTTCCTAATTTAGTATATATTTTATCATATCAATAATTACGTACAATCCTTAAAAAAATAAGATAACTTGCATGTTAATCTAGTCGTACATGCTAATTAAAGACTTAAATCTTCTAAGTTATTAGTTTTCCTGACTGATTCTGGCAACTTGTTCCATGGCACTAGGAAGAATTTGTCCCAGCATATGGAATAAATAATGTGTCATATGATATTATCCTATTATATTAATTTTGCAATGAAAATTTCAAAAGCTTTTTTTCCAAATATATTTTAATAAAAATGTACTACCCATTTTGAATTGATCAAAATATTAACAATCATGTTTCTTTTACCTTCTACCTGCTGACCTAATAGGAATCAAAATAAACGACCTTTGAAAAGAATTTAGAATTTGACAGCAGCTTAAGTTTGGCATAGATGAAAATAAAAGGGTGGGAAAACTTGATTATAATTCTATGATTTTTAATTTACAATATTAATGGTCATGGATGAATGGGTTTTTGTGTGTATAATGAAGTTTTACTTGTTTGTGTCAGTTGTAATGGTATGAGCCAAATTATGTAAGTCTGCATCAGGACAGTTGCAAGTGTGTGATGTGATAAAAAAGTTTCTCTTTATGACTGAATTCTAAAGTTTTTCATGTGTACAGCTGACACCTAGGCAGGTGTTGAAAAAACTAGTGTAGTTTCTATAGAGAGCTGTAGCAGAAGGCAACACTGAGGTATCCAGAACAATATTTATTTTAGTTCTTAATATTTGATATTTCTATATTTTTTTATTATTTTCTTTTGAACATTTTTTAAGGTTGCCAACACAAAAGAAAAGAAAGAGACAGCTAATCTTCTAGAGAAAAAGAATGAATTGGAAATATCTAATAGAAGTCTTACTGGCAACAGAGCCCTAATGGAAGGGGGAGACTCAAGAGACTTAGCAAGTTGTACTGTACCCATTGGATCTCACCAGAATCCAGGTTCAGATTTGTTTATTGTAGATTGTATTTTAAAACATTAGGTTTGAATGTCTATTACAAATCCTTGTAGAATGCACTGAACAGAGAGCATTCATGTTGCAGGGTGTTGATAATTTAGATTGTGATTTCTCATACTCTTCAGTGACATGATTTCATATTTCTTACCAATGCAAACATCATATGGAAATAGGTGTTAGTCATAGCTAATTCCTGCTTTAACCATCCACTATCTTGCAAATATTTAGTTTTACACTCACAGCCATAGAAAAAAGATTTACATTTCCATCTGAACTGTGCCAAACGGTATATTGGTAACAGTTCATAACTAAAATCTTTGAGTAACTGAATGGGCATTTAATGTGCGTTTACTACAACAAGATGTGGAGAAAAAAGAGACTGTCAAACCCAAAGGATTTATTAGCCTGCTACAATTTATGAATAAATATTAGAACAAGTTTGATTCCAAGCTTTCAATGAGATTTTTCATAGACTTGAGTATGGGTTATATCAAAGTATCACCAGGAAGGCCAATTAATTTTAAAATATGGTCTGTAAACATCCTTTGGAAGAAAAACTTTATGGACAATTGATAACCCTGATTAATTTTTATTCCACTATGTTTTCTATATGATTTCAAATAAGTCAGAATGTCTTTGAACGCATTGTTCTTTAAACAGTTATCACTGCAGCCTTCAAAACATACTCATCAAATAGTAAACATTGTTGTAGTGGTTTTCTCTTGTCTCTTCACTGGTCATAAATGCTTTGGGAGAGAATTGATTCCTGTGACCTAAAAAGTGTTACCTATTAGTGGGTATAGCTAAAAAGATCAAATTAGACTTGTAGCTAGATTTAGGTATTTAACAAAGGGTATTTAGGTCGACAGATCAGTGTTAAAGATGTGCTGGCACGTTCATCCAGAGGTAC
The DNA here is from genome assembly GCA_021533235.1 of Biomphalaria straminea. NCBI lineage: Eukaryota > Metazoa > Mollusca > Gastropoda > Planorbidae > Biomphalaria > Biomphalaria straminea. Next base: position 483,840 of record JADKLZ010000166.1, on the reverse strand, counting down.
ATTGGTCCCTACTTATACTGCCTAGGTTATTAGGTATAACTTCCAGGTATGCAATTAACTAATGTATGTAAACAGGACTAAACAAAGTCGCAGGTAAACATGTATACAATGTTTATTTACATGAATAAAATAAATGTGTAAATAAATAAATGGCCAACTCACGGGCCCTCCTTGACATGAAGTAATCAAAAAATATACACACAAGAAAAGTATGGTACACCGCACTGGTCATATGTTACAGTTTACAACTATGAAAAGAAATGGCCATCAACTCGCAGGCCACACAATAATAAGTAAGCAAAAGTAGTATGGCACACAGCCCTACTTAATGACCATTAACTCTCAGGTCTTCTCAACACAAAAAGTCACATTCGGGATTACACACATTATTGTACAACAAAATGAAGGTCACAGGCCATCAGGTCTATTCAATACATAACCACTTTTGGCCACTCTGGGGTTACACACTTCAGGCTGACACAGCCAGGTCACAGGCCTCAGGTCAATACATGACCACTTTTGGCTACTCTGGGGTTACACAGGCATCAGGCTGACACTAGCCACTTTTAGCCAAAAAAAAACACACACACTATAAGCTTCTGGGAAATCTATGACCTACAATCTTCATAGACTCCCACCTATAGACATCCGTTCGGTAAAGCCTCTCTGATACTTCAATACAGGTTGAATCCCTCAGAGACAAGGCTATAAAAATATGTAAAACCCATCTGATGATTCAATACAGGTTGAATCCCTCAGAGAAAGGTTACAAAAATGACAGTTTGGGAGTACCCCAGGATTGCAGAACATCAGGGCATAAAAAATATACTGCCTGGAAATCACTTGAGGCTATACCTAATAATTAATACATTATAATAAATATAATAATACTAAATGATATACTTAGCCCAAAGATCTCTAGAGCAGGGCACACTTCTCCGAGTACCCCAAGACACACGACCAATAACAGAAAAAAATACATACAATTCACAACACCGGTCAAGTGGGCAAGCTGGTAACTCAGGAGCAAGTGGCAACTAAACACAGTCTACAAGGCCTTATATTAACTTCGTAAGGGGAATCACTCCTAACTATACAATTATCAAAAATAGTTAACTCCCTATTATGTCACAATTCCCTTGAGACAGCAAGGACTATCATGGTATATACTTATGTAAGTCTTGTTTCCATTCTTTCCAGTGAACTTGTGTACACAAATACTTCCCCCCCCCTTTTTTTTTTTTCAAACAGATGTATTGTTAATTACTAATGTTGGTTAGCTTGGTTTATCACTTGGTTTACTGTTCTCTTTTTATAGGTTAAATTACAATTACAAAGACTCGTATAGATTTTAGTTTTAATTTCAACTTCAAGATACGTAGAAAATAACTCATATGCTGTCATTTTGTATTTCTGCTGTGGTCCTCTCTCAGCCATTTTAAATATTTAAAACACACAAAATTTCTTTTATGTAGCAGGTAAATCAAAAAATAAGAAATTCCAAAGTATTATCTCTCAGACATTTGATGGAAAAATTCTCAGCTCTGTACGTTGCCTGAATTGTAACACGGTAAGTAATTTATTGTAACACACTAAGTAGCTCATAGAAATTCCAATTTTTAAAAAATTTGAATTGATGTGTTTGTGTTTTGTGTCTTCTAAATTTGTTTCTAGGTGTCTACAACAAAAGAAACATTCCAAGATTTAAGTTTACCTATACCTAACAAAGATCACCTAAGCATGCTTCATGCAGGCTATCCTGCTGCTACAGGGGTAGTACCTCCCAAAGGTGGAACTTGTGCAGAGGTCCATCAAGGTTGGCTGTCTTGGATTTATTCATGGATGAAAAGGTAAACACAGGCTCTTTAGAACTGATGAATGTCCATGATACTTAGCAGTTGGGAATGTTAATGTAAACACAAGGAGTTTTTGTATTGATATTGCATCCAGTGCTGTTATTGGTATACATAAAATTCTATAAAGGATTGATATGAAATCAATGTAATAAAATTATCATAGGTTATATTTTTCTTTTATTAATTACAATGTATGAATCATGCGCTCCATTTTCGCTAAGACTTCATCTTTTGACGACTTTCTGGGGTGCAGTTTTGTGGTTTGGTTTCTGCAGCATGGTCCTGCTGCATGATTCCAGATTTAAAATGTATTCCCATCATCAGTGCTGTCGCTAGTAAATTTAAAATTATAGTTTTCCATTTGCTTTTGTTCCATTTACTGGAGAGGAGCTGAAAATAATTTACAGCTACATCTAAAATAACTGTCAGAGACTGGTTCTTAGGTTTCAGAAGTGGTCATTTTTTCAGCTGTAATGAAAAGCAATGTGAATGAAGACCTAGGACATCTAGAGACACAATGTCAGTTGACAAATTCCTAGAAAGTGACTCAGACTTAACTCTGGCAGTTTACATATCCATCTTTTCCCTTTGCAACTTCTTGTATGACTAAAGAGGTCAATCCTTGATGCACAGCTGCTTTGACAGGTTGGGCATATGTAATCACCAGGCACCAATGCCAATTCTACTACTGTTCTAGTTGGCATCTGCAAACTGGGGTGCTTCCTTTAAGCCTGCTCTCCATGTTGGATCTATCCTGTGCCACTTTTCTCAGCTGCTAGTGTCGATTGTGAAAAGCTTTATGTTGCGTTTTGCATACATCAGTATATGGTAAAAGATGACGACTGGCAGCTCTTCTGCCTTCCGTTAGATCACCATACAGAATGTCTTATGGAAGTCGATCTACTGGCATTCTATGAATGTAACCAAGCCAGCCAAGGTATTTTCTGTTGATGACACAATGGATGTCTTGGCACCTTGCTCTTCGTAGCACTTCTTCATTGGTTATTTTTTCTTGCCACCTTATTTTAAAGATCCCCATTAGGTATCAGAGGTGAAAGATATTTAACTTTTTTTTTTCCTGTCATGAGTAGGATGATTATGTTTCACTTCCATATAGCAAAGTGCTTATCACACAGATCTAGTAGACTAAGGCTCTCCTATTAATAGTCAGCAAGGTATTGTCCCACGCTCTTTTCTGCAGCCGTGATATGGTACCTATTGCCTTGGCTATCCTGTTGTTAACTTAACTAGTTGAACTCATAAGTCACCACTAGGGCATCAAAAGTCTTCAGCATCATATTGCTTCTTGTCACACAAGCAATGTTGGAGTAAAGTTTTAGTGAAATCAGCTGCCAATTTTTTTAAAAACACGCCCATTACAAGACTTTGCCCCATGAGAATTTTTGTGTTCCTCAATGCTGAAAGGTAACTGATGAAATTGTGAGAGCCTCCAAGAAGTGGAACATCTGTGAGAGATATTTGTCAAATTATAAAGAAAGCTAATTAAAATTATTGTATGGAATGTCTATTTAAACTCTCTAAACTATACATACAAAATAGAACAATTTACTTCAGAATATCTTGTTCATTGAAGTTTTCATTTGTTTCCACTAGCTGGATCATTGGACCAACTATAACACTACAGCACTGTCTCCTGGCATTTTTCTCTGCTGATGAGCTCAAGGGAGATAACATGTACAGTTGTGAGAAATGTAAAAAGTAAGAGATATCATATATACTTACAAAAAGGGAAAAGCATTAACAGTATAAAATAGTTCATCATATTGGCTCCAACTTGTAAACATCAAGCACACCTTCTCAGCTAATTGAAATTGATTTTAAAAAATACATTGAGAACAGAAACACATTTCTTTGTTTGGTCTTATACACCTCACTTTGATTTGAAACATTTGTCAGCAAGGTATTTTTTTTAAAAAAAGCTTTACCAATTACAATTTCAAAGTTTTTCTCATTCTAATGCAAAAGTTGTTGTTTAAATGCTGGAACTACTGTATTCTTTCACAATAAGAAGAAAAGTGTTAAAAATCACATCGGTAGTTAACATGGTAGTTAACATAAATAAATCAAAACTTTTTTAGTTCTAAATAGCTAAATAAGCAATCTTAAACCTAGGCAGTGCTTACAAATTCTTTTGGTTTATAGTAGTGCAGAAGTGATGGATTCATTTTAGATAAGGGATGAGAAATGCTAATTGAGTAATAATAATACTATTTTGACTTCGGTTAGTTTGTGATAATTTTTTTTTGAGTGTACTGTGATTTATGTACCACCCTTTCATTTAAAAAAAAATATCAACCACTGTTCTGTCACAGGTTACGAAATGGTTTGAAATATTCCAAAGTATTGAAACTGCCAGAAGTAAGTGATTATAATTTTAAGCCCATTGTCTATTATCTTGTTTTGCATAGTAATGTGAAGCATCCTTATTCCTTAGAATCTAAGACATTGGCATTATTTTTTTTTATCTTGTGTCATGATTACTATTACTAATGAGTAATTCCTCACTTTGTCTATTGACACCAATAACTTCAGCATAATCAAGTGATAATCTTTTAAGAGTTCACTTACCAGTAAACCAGTCAATAATAATTAGATTTTAATAATACAACTTGAAGCGCAGAATGAATTATTCTAAATGCAATCGTTATAGGAATACACAATATTGATGAATAGAACAAGAAATGCTTACAAAGAATTATATTATTGACATACAGTGTGTAACAAAGTTCACATTTGAACTATAGAACTGGACTCATTATCTTGCAACTGACAACCTATTTATATAAATATCCTAAGAACATATGAGATGAACTAGGAAGCCTACAGATGATAATTATTATTATCATTATCTGGGACCAGTTATAGTCACTACTAATTTACAAATAATATTATCTCTGTTACTAGTTACATTTTCTGTCAGTATTAGAATCTTTAAAGTAAAAAATGGAACTTGTACATTTAGTCAACTTATCAATTTCATTGAAATATGCTAGTTTTATATCTTTATTTCAATATTGCATAGCTCACTTATCTTATAAATTACAGAAATGTTACTTCAAAAGAGAAAATAATTATGTCCTATTAATGCTTCTCTGACAAAGCAACCAAAATATTGCACACATTAAAAGGAGAAGATGAAAATCAAAATATTACACATATTAGTAGGATAAGAGTAAACTCTAAACAACATATACATGAAGAACAAAAGTTGAAAAGAAAAAGAATGAATGGTGAAATGTTTTGTAACTGTTTAAATACAAAGTTATTGCCAGCTTTTCTGCTGCTAATAGTGTATACTATTTCTTTCAGATCTTATCCATTCATTTGAAGAGATTTAGGCATGAATTCTATTCATCAAAGATTGGAACCTATATTTCATTTCCATTGGAAGGTTTGGATATGGAACCTTATCTACACAGAGGTAGGAATTCAATATATTAGTTTTTTCTTAACTCTTCAAACAAACGACTAGTTTTTTTTAGTCTTGCTGATAAAGTAAATCAATAGTTCCAAGGCTACATACTAACTGGTTCCTAAGTAGTAAAAACAAGGACACATTCTGGAAAGGATTTTTTACAAAAATCTCTGAATGTAAGATATTTTGTATAGTATATAAAGCTGGTTTATCCTACCAGTGGTGCTACAGCCTATGAAAAGCCTTTGTCTGCTTTAAAACATTTTTCTATTTAGAACTCTCCAAATTTTATGATCTCCATACCTGAAGTTGTAGATCTGTCTCTAGAATCAAATTCTTTCATGGTGACTCACCCAACATGATTTGTTTTGTTTTTTTCATGACAAATGTATTCTGAAATCAGATTGGTTCCCTTGGTGGTGGTCAACCTCTCATATCTTGTCACTTATTAAAAAGCAACATATATTTCCTATGTTAAATGTAAACATCATCTTGTTTTTAGTTTTCATTGTGGCCACTTTCAGTCATGGATCAGGATGAGTCATATTTTAAGTTAATTACTTTAATTTTTATATTATACAAAGAATGTATTTGCTCATTAGATGTATATGACTGATACATCACTCTGATATTTAATTTCTTAGGCTGTAAAGACGAAGTAACTATGTATGATTTGGTAGCCATTATATGTCACCATGGGACAGCTGGAGGTATGTCATTAGTAGCAACATAAAGTTATTCATTAAAAATTTTAGAAAAATAAATTTTTATGATAATGTAAGCTTTATGTTTGGAATTCCTGCTACATTTCTGGCTGGATTACAACCACAAAAACTTGATTCAACTTATCATTTATCAATGAATTTCAGGTGGCCACTATACAGCTTATTGTTTGAACCACCTGAATGACCAATGGTATGAGTTTGATGACCAGTATGTTACAGAAGTTGATGTAGACCAAGTACAGAACTGTGAAGCTTATGTTCTTTTTTATAGGTCAGTGACATAAAAAAAACAAAACTAAAACAGTACTTAAATACATTCCGCCAAATAGATCAAAATCAAATAACTATTTAAAAATTACTGAGGAAGATTTCTTGGTTAATACGCATTAACAACAGTGACCATCCGATAGTGAAAGGTGGATAACCCACTACTCCTTCTTATAAGGAATTTGAAAAATTGAGAAATTTGTTAAAAAAAAAATTGTCAAAATGGTAATTTATTTACATGATGACAAAAGCACCAAGCTGCAGTGTTTTAATTGCTTTATAGCAGATTTTTTTTTTTTTTCTGTGTGCTAAAAGTTTGATATGTATTTAGACAACACTTGACATTTATAATAACAAACACTGCTTTTACAAGCTTTTTTTTTTTTGTTAGAAAATCCAACAAAAATATTGAAAGTCTGCGACAGAAAGTGTTTGACACAAGAGAAGTAAGTATGACTTTTAATAAAATTGTATTATTGATGCTTGAAGATCCAAGTAATGCAGTGGTTATTTATAAAAATACATTAAAAATCTCTATGACTACACAAGAATGTTACTCTAGTTTGTTTTTTGTTTTTTCTACTTTACTGATATGCTTTTATTTTAATTACTTGTTTGTATTTTAGGTCAGCCTTTTGAAATTCTACATTAGTAAACAGTGGCTTTGTCGTTTTCAAACTTTTGCTGAACCTGGACCAATTAGTAATAGGGATTTTCTTTGTAAACATGGTGGTAAGTACAGGCTATCAAACATATTAGACAAGCTACAATTCTTAGTGGGAATCAGACAAGCTAAAATTTAAACACCTTGATCTGTTGACAGTAATGTTTGTGTGTATGTGTTTGTTATTAGCAAGTTGAGTTATTCCCCATTTATTACCATTCTGATATTTAAATACGGTTTTAAATTCTTTAACCAATAAAATGCAGTGAAACAAAGTCAAAATAGTGAAAGCAATATGAACAAGCCTAGGGAAGATATAAAGTAACTTAAAGAGAAGCATACACAAATAAAAAGAGGAATATCTAGAGAGATTTTGGATTAAAAATGTAGAGTTTTACTCTACCTCAGCTGTTTAAAGGTTGACCATGTCTAGCACATGATGATAAGATCCTGGTCAACAGGTCCATATAAATGTGTGTTGGGCATAGGAGGTGTGTATGCTTTGAAGTTAGTTGGTGACTGGGCTTTGAGAGAGTCAATAGTCAGAGACTGGATTTTCAGAGTTAATCAAGAGTTGTTAGGGTAGGAAAGTTCTTCCTATCAAAGATAAATAGTCCGTTTTGGCTGATGTACTCAATTAATTTTCTTGAATTGATCTGATAATGACATCTAGTGTAGATGTGTGAAATTGTTCAATAATATGTTTTATTAACTATAAAGTTGAGTCTCATTGAAGTGTAAATTATTGACCCACTGATAGATGTTAAGGTGTTCCCTGTGGTCAAAAGACTGAACTAGAACTTGGAGTTGCTCATCAGCCATCCAACCCCTTAGACCTTCACAACCGCCCAGAGCAGTTTATGGCAACATATAGAAAGGTCACTGTTGCCAATTAAATAATACAAATTAATTTGGGCAATGAACAGAACAGCTAAAATTGCTTTAAAAAAAAGGGTTGAATTATTGTAAACCTTTTACAAGATTATCAACATCTCCTGTATTCTGAACACAGGACAAACCTGAAAAAAAACAACAATCTATGAGTAATCAACCATAAATGTGACTCTCCAGTAGAGTTGCATTGTACTTTTTAAATTTGCCATTCATTCAGATATTATTTTTAAAGTAATAATTCAACTAACTTATAATGTGTATAGGTTTTTAAATAGAGGAATCTTTAATCATGAGTGGTAATGACTGTACTGTTTCCTATTTATGTCATCAGGCATGCCTCCTGGTAAATTTCAAATGAAACAATATCTTTGTCAAGAAATTCCTCAGTCCATGTGGGAGATCTTGTATAACAGGTAATTGAATATTTCTCTCAATTTATAATTGTATTGTTTTAAACCATGTAACAATTATGATGTAGTTTTATTTGTGTAAACTTGTTGTATGGGTAGTTTTATTTGTGTAAACTTGTTGTATGGGTAGTTTTATTTGTGTAAACTTGTTGTATGGCACCTTGTAACTTAAGACATGTAGAGATACATAGTCTGTGTGACAAGATCTGAGAATTTTATTTCAAGGTAGGAGCAGACTTTGGGGATAAATGTATTTTCTAAAAAGCATTTAATATTTGCTCATTATCTCTTTGTTGATTCAGCTCTTGGATTGAATTGTAACAAGTTGCTTTCATTTAATTAGTACATATCACTGAATGTTGGATAAAAATTTTTGTTAACCCATCATCTTTACAAGATTTTTTTTTTAATCTCTTTTCTTATTCTGACACTATGGAGGGGAAAAAAGTAAAATTAACTTATCTTATATATTACTGGTGTTACTTTAAAAAAGAAGATAAACTACATCCTACGTATTTCTTGTGTATTAATTATTATTTTTATTAGTAGATATCTATTATAAAAAATATGAAACAACTGAATTTTATTATAGCTAATAATAAAAGAAAAATGTACTATTTTGCACTTTTTACAGAAAAATGTAAAAAAAAATTTTATAAGAAGTAAGATTTATTAATTATCTGTATACTTTATCTGCCTGTTTGTTGTTACTTATGACTTGTGTTTATGTTACAGATTTGGTGGAGGTCCTGTATGTAATCATCTATCTGCTTGTCAAATCTGTCAAAGTGAATATGATCAGATTGATCAGAGACAAAATATGGAAAGTGAAGCTTTTAATAAGGTAGGCAACCCTATGATGAGTTCCAACAGGCACATGGCATGTGTTGCCCAAGTTAAAAAACAAAGGGCTTTCAAACTAATTGATTTAGAGTTTGAATCTTGATAATGATTATGGATTCCTTAATCATTGCTGAATTAGCCCAACTTTAATGGCTGCCTAACATTAGTTGGGGAAAGTAAAGGCAATCGGTTTTGTTTGGCTGGCCACATGATGTCCTTGTAGACCATGATTCTAGAATTGCAAAAAGTATCTCCTGCATCAGAAAGCTACTGCTAATGTCAGTAGTGATTACTTAGGAATGATTCATTGATTGAAGAGACATTCATGGCTGAGTGTGTTCACAAAAGAAAAACTCTTCTTATGCAGGAAAAAAAAAAAAAAATTTTTCATTGTGCTCTGCTTCAAAACTGCTTCAAAACATCTGTTTTGTTTTCGAAAACAACTTCAAGCATCATCAGAACCCAGATTCATCATCACCTAGCCCTTAGTCTATTGAACTGTTGGGATTAGACACAAGAACTGTTGACCATCTTTCTCCATTCCTCTCTGAAGGAAGATCTTTGCCAGCCACGAAGACCTTGTAATATGCCATAGAGTTTTAGTTTGAATTTTTTTTTTTACAATAATTAGCAGGTCATTGTGGGGTACAATGGCTGTAGTAACTCTGTCTCTAATAGTAGTCTCTTATCGCTTCATTTGTAATTTAGTCTTTATCTTACAATAAATCAACTCTATAGGCGAGCTGCAATATTAAAAGCAAGTTCAATGACTACCGGTACTTAGAATTATGTCTGAAAATTTTTTTTAAAATAATGAGTATGGAGCATATAGTAGTAAGTTCCTCTTTCATACCATGTGATCTATAGGGCTGTCATCTGTTTCTGTGGTCCACTGTTAACAAGTGTGTCATGTGGTCAGCTCAACTTTTCTCTAACTAATGTCAAGTATCCATAAGAGCTGGGTGGACTATCTAAAGATCCTGAAATAAAAAATCCCAGTCATCACAATTCAAACCCAGGACTCTCCAGTTTGGAAACCAAGCGCTTTACCACTCAGCCACATCGCCTCCTGATTGTGGAGGATGCCAAAGCTTTAATTACTGTCTCTACAAGAAAGCTTTGAAAGAAGAAGCAAAAGCTGATGTCTTTCAAAAGTGATAAACTATTTCCAGTGTCAGTATATCTTGTAAAGAAAATTGCCTATAAACAAAACTATTTTGATAGAACTGGAGGTCACTTCATCCACTTTGCTGGTAACATATATATATATATATATATACTAGACAGATATTACCCGCTGCCTGCGGGTCTTAACTTGCGTATTGTTGATGTAGTCAGTGATATAGTGCATTAGAAACAATTAAAGAAAATAATAATGTTGTAAGTAAAGCGAATGCGTGAATTCATGTTTAAAAAAATTATGAATGGAGCTAAAAATTGCCTATAAACAAAACTATTTTGATAGAACTGGAGGTCACTTCATCCACTTTGCTGGTAACATATATATATATATATATATATATACTAGACAGATATTACTCGCTGCCTGCGGGTCTTAACTTGCGTATTGTTGATGTAGTCAGTGATATAGTGCATTAGAAACAATTAAAGAAAATAATAATGTTGTAAGTAAAGCGAATGCGTGAATTCATGTTTAAAAAAATTATGAATGGAGCTAAAAATAGCCAATTGACCTTAATTTACGCGATATTATGATAATAGTTGCAATCATGTAAAAATGCTTTAGAAAACAAATTTGATTAAAATATGAAATGAATGGACTATAATTAGTATGTTCATGTGTTAAGGCTTAACACTATCTTTGCGAAAAGAAGTTTTATCATCTTAGAGTTGAATTACAGTTTTAGACCTAGACCTAGGTAATGTCTAATGAAAGTATGTTCAACAGGATATTTATATTCGCAGATACAAAGAATGAATTTATGTAAAAATCCTTTTGAAACACAAATTCGAAGCTTAATTTTGTTAAATAATAAAATCATTAGACTATATCTCGTGTTTTCATGCATCAAAGTAAAAATCTATAAATGCAAAGTGTATTTCTTAAATTTAAATCTAGATCTAAATCCTTACGATCTTTTCTCATGTCAACATTATTGTAAACAAAGCCTAGATCCATAAAATAATAGAGCTGTAATAGAGTTGGTCAACTTTATTTTTTTTTTGAGAGTCTTAAGTTTGTTTTAGGGCTACAATACATACACTACAGCCTAAGTTAGTACCCAAGGAACATTTCTGCCAAGTTTTATCAAGATAGGTCAAGCGGTTTTGATTTCCATTCCCATTCGGCTCATACATACATACGTCTTACATATCCTTTATATATATATATATATATATGAATATTTTTGAATTTTTTTTCAAGTTATCCACATTCTTTTTCTTTCATTCATCTAGTTAAGTAAAGAATTTGAAGAAGAAAAACAATCAACAGCAGTTTATGCTATAAGCATGGCATGGATAAAAGAATGGCAAGCTTTTGTATCTAAAAGAACCCAGAGTAAGTTTCATCATTGATTTTTTTCTTGTATAATAAAGTATTTGTGGTTCAGTTTGAATGCTAATTAAAACCAGGTAGATATGGTACATTACTCATAGTTTAAAGCATGGAGGAGATTTTTCTTTACACCTATCTTCTAATTATATTAAAATTCTGAAGAAAATAGATTTTTTTTTTTCTGAACATACAAGAAAGAAAAAAATTAAAAATATAAAAGTACATAAAATACAATTCAACAAAAACATTTCAAACAGTGATTTGCATAGTTGTTATTTAAACATTTAAGTGTGTGTGTGTCCTTTTATTATTTATAATAGGGGACCTTTGTCTTTGTGATGGTATATTTATAAAATTTATGTTAGTGAGACCTTTTTTTTTTTGAAATAACAATTTTGAATAAAGCCTGTTGGTTGATTGACATTTTTTATAACTTGATTGCTACAAGTAAAGAAAGAATTTATAATTTTAAATAGGGATTTGATATTTCTGCATCTGAATCCTTTCTTTTTTTATCAGTTGTTTCTTTTTTACTTGAGTTTATAAAAACATAACTTTAGTTTGTTATGCCTACTATAACATTAGTTTTGGAACTTAGCTTTGTTTTTTTAATTTTTCTTTTCACATTAACTAAATGATATGTTTTCTTTTTCCTTATTAGCTGCGCCTGGTCCCATAGACAACCATCGTATCACTGTGTACAAGAATTCTTTGCCTACATTACGTCACACATCAGAATATGTGAACATATCCAAGGCTATGTGGTTGTTTCTGCACCAGATTTATGGAGGTGGTCCTGAGCTCATTCTTTCCCAGTCAACCATCAAGCCCTCCCCCTCACCTAATACAGCCTCATCTAAAGCAGCTCCACTTAACAACTCAACAAAGGCGTCTACTATTACATCTTGTTCCATAACTGAGCCCTGTACTGCAATGCAGTGCTTTGAACAGGAGAAAAAATTGGATGTAGTTTGCTTGGCTAAACAAGACATGCACACCAAAATTGTATCACTTGATGTTAACAAAGAGGAGTCCATGCAAGTGCAAAGTAAATCTATTCAAGATCAGTCCATACTGCTTCAAAATAAATCTATTCAAGATCAGTCTGTACTGCTTCAAAATAAATCTGCACAAGATGATGGTGTTGTTACGCAAAATGAGAATAAATCTTTACACTTTGAAAATAAGTCCACAAGTACGAATGATTGTTGTCAAGATAAAAGTGTACTTGGTGAGACACTATGTGAACAAGAAAAGATGAAATGTATTCCAGATGAAACTAATCCAAGTGTTAGTCAGATGTCCCAAGTAGTTAGGAATTCCACTTTGACACCTGTACATTCTTTGGCAGATAGTTTAATGGGACACCCTACAGGTAGACATGAAACAAAACTGGATGGTTCTCAGTGGGCATGTCTACAAACTACTGACCAGAAAAGTTGTATATCCAGCTCTGTAGTTAGTCCTTTACCCATCCTTGACCTGTCTGGTTCTTTGAATCCAATACCAATAGTAGATCACTTGAATAGTAAGCCAAATTCTGTGGTTAATTCTAAACTTGATAATGTTATTACAGAAGTCCCAGTAGCTCAGTTGGATGTTACAGTGGATGTTCCTTCAGTTGTAACAGCTACAGGCAGAAAGAAAAAGGCAAGAAAAAACAAACCAATGAACACAACTAAATTATAAAAGCTCATAGAAACTTATTGGTACATGTATATGCTGGACAAGTGTTACCAAACATTCTTTTGGACAACATTCACACATTTATTATTGTGATGGCTCATTATGCTATTTATTATATTAGGAGTTGAGACAACTGGTTCCTGTCTTTCATCCAATCACTTGCAATGTCATCTCATCAAGAGTTTTTATTTCAGTGTAAATGAAAATATAAAATTGTACAATTTTAAGCTTTTTTTTTTTTTAATCCAATCAACTGCAGCTAAATGAAGGCACAGCTAAGACTTGTAAATAATTAGGTTATATAAATGAGTGATAGTGTGTGATTGTTATGTTCTTCTAGTGCAAATTACAAATCCAAAAAACTGACAGTTCAATGTGGTGACATTGCATTTCACAACCTTGAGAAATGGTTCTTTAATTACTTCAAATTAATTAAGCTCTTGTTGTCCGCAAGATGCAGCTAATTTCTAATATTGTATTCACATTTAATAGCAAAGCTTTTAAAATAAAAAATGTGATAAATGTGTTTTATCTGCAGTTTGTTGTATATCATAGTTTTGAATGGATGTTCTGCTGTAATAAAACACTGTTAACCAAACTAGTAAACAACATTATGATTTTAGTCTTTATAGAAATGACATTAACAAAGTGCCAACTAATGTGGACAAATATAAGGTTATTTTTTTTATATGTATACTAGCATGGTCTGAAATGCATCTGATAACGGTATATCAATAAAATGTTTTCTTCCAATAAAGTTTCATTTTTCATAATTTCCTCGTTAGATCTATGCACTCTTCTCATTCTTCTATCTCTCTCATCAATCTTTACACTGCTCTCATTAATCCATCTGCCTCTCTAACATACAATTAGTATTGTTGTCTATTGTTGTCTTTCCTCAACTAAAAGCTGCTCTTGGAGGACAGAATTTCATTAGTGAAATCATCTTTGTAAACAACTATTTGCATCTAATAGTTGACTGTTACCTACAAGATACCTGAATGTTACCTACAAGATAGTTGAATGGCACTTTTCTTTTCTTTTCTAGACAAACTTAAAAATTAGAATAGATTTTGTTTATTCTAAATGCTGTGTAAAGTTTGTATTGCCTGTATCTGTGTCAAATTATTCTCCTTAATTAAATAAACAAAAATCTACCAATTTCAAATCTAACATTAACCTGAGTATTTTCAATTTTGATTCACAAATGATTGTAGTGGAAAGAAGGTGTTTGTTGGATCTAGATCTATAAGTTAACTAGAAAATCTACAAGAAATTGAAAGCTTTGCTGAATACAATATGTCTACTAACCCTATGACATTTTTGTGAGATCCATAATTTCAATCAGTCCAAATATAAACAACAAATGCTTAATTTCCTACACGGAACAATAAAAGAAATTAATCTTTATGAACATTTCTTGTCTTTATTTATTTATTTTTTATTTCTTTGTTACGAGATGAATAGATCCACAGGCTAATGCTATATTTGGAAATATTGACACTGACTGGTTAAAGGGAAACTCTCATAGTTTTTCAAATTTTAGTTATTGACATATTTAAATTCTGCGTAAAAAGTTGTAATAGTAAACATTATATCATTTTTTATTTAAATGCTTAGAAAATTTTATATTTAATAAATTGAACAGTAAATTTGCCACGCCTCCTAAAAAACGGGGTTCTTTGAAATTCTGTTTTTATCTTAGACATACGTCACTTCCATCAACAATACTGAAAGGGAAACTAGATTTAACCAATCGTATCGCTTCTTTCTTACAGTAGCTGTCAGGCTCTTAGGGTTAGTGACGGTATAGTCCAGAGCTATGCAATAGTTTTATATATAGAGAGAGATGTAAAAGCATTAGGATAACCAACTCGAGAAAAAAAAAAACATTTTCATCTAAACTCCCAAGAAGTAAATATATCGTGTGTCTGACTGATTCGAACAAACTGGTCAGTGTAAGGCTAGTCTAGACTACGTGTAGTCGGTCATGACAAGACAACCAAGCGATAATGTTTGTTGTGTGTTAAGTGGTCAGGCGAGAAAATATACACTGCCGTGGTTAGTCAAGCATGTAAATATCCTTTTAATACGCATTTTGTTCTTTGCTTACAAGATCCTAGATCTAACCGTATAGACGGCGATTTATTTTTTAATGAGAATTTGTATCTATGGTCTCACGCTATAAAATGAGTCAATAGATTAAATTAATAGGTTAGTGTGACGTCACATAGAAACCCGGTGAAAGTCTGACTGTTTTGGATGCGCAGAAAAATAATGTCAGAAAAAAATCAATTACTAAGTTATTATTTCAAATTAAAAAAAAAGAATAATATATTCATTATCTGTGAATCAAAACACATATTATATCAAAAATTGTCAAAACCATGGGAGTTTCCCTTTAAGTGCATTAATTAAGGTAAGCACTTGATCAGCGGTTCTCAACCTGTGAGTCATGATCACATGGACATGGACGTCTGATGGCCAGAGGTCACATGAGACCATGCATGTATGTAGGCCTATGTTAGATCTAGATCTACGGTTCTCAATCTGTGAGTCGCGATCACTTTGGAAGTCTTATGGCCAGGGGTTGCATGAGACCATGTATGTATCTGAATTCTTTTCCCCCTACTATTCTAATGTATTAAAAAAGCACATCCGTTTGTCACCCAGAGTCCAGACCTGTGGCGATACAACCCAAAGAAGGCTCTGACCTAGATCTACTTCTGTTAACATTGGGTTTATGAAGAAGAGTTCCTATTGTATTGCTGCACGTAACGTGTGCACACAAAGTGTCTCATGATTACTCATGAATCTGGCGGTATAGAGTTGTTATTTTAGCGTTATTAAGCTAACAGCTTCAAGAGTTGGCGTTATTTTAGTGTCATCAAGCTAATAGCTTCAAGAGTTGGCGTTATTTTAGTGTCATCAAGTTAATATGGATGGCTGCCTGGTCGAGCGGTTTGCATGCTGGACTGTCGTATCGATTTACCGATGGTCCCGGGTTCAAACCCTGCCCGCTCCCATCCCCCGTAGTCCTGCGGGAGGTTTGGACTAGGAAATAACTATCTTCAACTCTGAAGGAATTTCCGAAACATGTAAAACATTTTACAAACAAACAAATAGCTTCAAGAGTTGGCGTTATTTTAGTGTCATCAAGCTAATAGCTTCAAGAGTTGGCGTTATTTTAGTGTCATCAAGCTAACAGCTTCAAGAGTTAGTGTTATTTTAGTGTCATCAAGCTAATAGCTTTAAGAGTTGTTTTTTTAGTGTCATCTGTCAGGTCTTTGTTGAATGAAATTACTGAATTATTATTGAGTATTACTGTGTTTATGTATTAACACAATATTAATGTAAAATGTGTCTAGGTATTACAGTAATTTTGAATTGTGACTTTTGTGTTATTGTTAGTATTTAATAAACTTATACTAATTTTAGGCCCAAGTTCAGCCCGACAGTCACAGCATAGTTATACATAGCCTAGAACAATAAACTATGTGTATGATGATTTAAATAAAATAGAGGATTTAATCTAATGAAATATTTACAATGATCAATGACAATGACAAGTAATCATTAATGTAATAGTATAATATAAAGAAACCAAGTAATTGTAATTACAATTACAATGAATAGTTTGATAGGATTTAAAATTAATTAATCACCTAGAGTTCACACAACCCTCAAGTCAACAACTGTTAGTACACATAGATCGACCAGGTATCCGAGATACTGTTCATCGACAGTCAGCAACAGAGCCCCCAGCAACACCAACAGCCCA
This sequence comes from Biomphalaria straminea, assembly GCA_021533235.1. Taxonomy (NCBI): domain Eukaryota; kingdom Metazoa; phylum Mollusca; class Gastropoda; family Planorbidae; genus Biomphalaria; species Biomphalaria straminea. The sequence goes on along the minus strand of JADKLZ010000166.1, from coordinate 466,760 downwards.
GAGCAACAGGTCTGAACAAAACAGCTCGTAGTCTGAAATCTGGAAGCTCAGACTTGCCAGCAAACATCAAGCAGAAATCTGAGACGAAATCAGTTCAATAGTCCAAAACTTAGACTTATACTGGAAACAGAACTGAAACCTTAAACTAAGACCCTGTAGAAAGATAAAAGAACGGAGTCTTCTAATTTTCTAGTTTACGTATAGAATTACAAATACGATCGAATCAAGTAGAATAAACTATACAATGATAAAGTAAAACTCACCTTAAATAGGGGTCAAGATAATCAAAATAGAAATAAAACTGTATCCAAGGCAATGTTAAGGCGATCCAATAACATAGCACTTGGAGACTTAAATCTCTCAATACCGCTTGGCTCTACAGCTCAAGATGGAGTGAAAATACCAAAAGATCTATGACGAATGACTCGCGCGTGAGCACTCTACGTCACAATATGACGAAGCAAACAAAGTCACCTACTAGCCTACACAAGACAAATAATAAAATAAAATAACGCCAATTGACGTCATCAATAGTGATGAACGCGGCGCTATTAAAATGAAACAAAAATTAGGCCTACGTTATCAGAATCGACGAAGCAGTGCTATTAGAGTAGAGTATATTAATTTGCAGTTACTTTAATAACTTCGACATCATCAAGCTAACAGCTTCAGCACATCATTCCATTCTTGAGATTTTTGTCTGTCACCATAAACGAACTCTACTTCTACATCGTCAATCCATCGTATTCGAGGTCTGCCTTTGGATCGCCTGCCTTTTTGCCGGTATACAATTTTTGTTCCTCTGTTCTCTGACATTTTTTTTAAAAGTGACATCCGAAGTCTGTTCTTTTTTATTTACTTTACTCTATACTGTAGGTGCGTCTTCATACTATTGGTATGTCTCCTGATTAACGTGTTCCTTCCGCCCAGTTTTATATTGTATTGCTTCATAGATTTTTCTAAGTATTTTACATCCATAATTATTTAGTTGATTTTCTGTTGTTTTTGTCAGTGTCAAGTCTTGCATACCTGGCTATTGGTCTTATTATGGTTTTGTAGGCCTAAATCATTTTCTTTGTTTCACTCTACACTATTAAATGTGACTATAATATAGAACGCCAGGTGGCCTCCTGCTATGAGTTTATTTCTTTCAGTAAGCCATTTTTAGACTTTTATTGTACTTCCTAGTATTTGAAGTTTTGAACATTTTCAAACTTGTGGTCAGTAATTTTGATATATTATCCGTCTGTCTGATTGTCTTTGTCATTGTGATGTACTTGGTTTTCTTCACTTCTAAATTGCTATTAGAGCATGGGATGGATTGCCTGAGCTAACCAGGAAAACCAGTGACTAGGCAGAATTTGGGTCATTGGTTGATATGTATGACTAAATGCATGACCCGTACGTAGGATGTAATCATCTTTTTTTTTTGGAAGTAATGTCTTTATTATATAAGACAAGAACAAAAATTCTAAAATATCTAAGACCAGGATGGCGGGTTAGGAATCAGTTTGGGTCAACATTCGATAACAGGACTGTAGTCAGTGCCGGCCTTAGGCCACTGCAACCTATGCCACCGTAGTGGACCTCGCACTTTCATAGGGCTCGCGCTATATCTATGTGTTAACTATTAAATTAAACCAGGGTGCCCGCGGCCTTCTGATTTTCAAGGAGCTCCTGGAAATCTCCTGAAATAATTACAATCTCCTAAAAACATACAAATCTCCTGAAAAATAGACAAAAATGTCACTTTGGGTTGGCATTCATTATTGAAAACGCCATTCAGAATATTTTTAACAATACCCGTAACTGTGACATCTGGTGAAAGAAGCTTCTCGCGCCTCAAACTAATCAACAATCAGGCCTACTTGAGGTCAACAAGTTCACGAAGATAGATTGAACAATTAGGCAATTCTTGCTATTGAGCGTGATCTTTGTAGGATTTTGATGATGTACTGTATGATTTCGCTACACGCAAGGCTCGTAACGTTAATTCCGTCGTGATTTTGTACTTGGAAAGAATTATTGAAAATGCACAGTCCAATTTACAAAATCTCAACATATGACGATGAGGCAGTAGAAGAGTTTATGAGCAATTACAGGAAGTAGTCAATAAGGTTCCGAAAAAAGATTCCTGGTTGTACAAGGAGATTGGAATGCCAAAGTAGGAAGTGACTTCTACCAAACCTGGAAAGGCACTTGTGGAAGATACAGTAACCTCTCAACCAATGAACGAGGTCAACGGCTATTAGAATTTGCAAAATACAGCAATTTCTTACTGGCTAACACGCTAGGATGCCACATAAAATCATTACGTATATCCACATGGCACAGTCCGAACGGAGAGCACCACAACCAGATCGACTATATCATGATGCAACAGCGTTTTAAGGCAAGCATCCATACGGCCAAAAACAAGAAGTTTTCCTGGAGCTGACATTGGAAGCGACCATGACCTTGTTATGATGACCCGTAAGGTACACCTAAAACAAGTAACAAAACAAGGACCTACCAGGATGAAATTTGACCTGGATAAGCTGGAAGACCCCAAAGTAGCCGTCATATTCGAGGCAAAAGTAGGAGGACGCTTTGCAACCCTCAATATCTTGGACTCCAATGACCAGGATACACAAGTCAATATGCTAAACACAGCAGCCACAGACACAGCCCTGGAAATACTAGGGAAGCTCCGCCCGCCCAAAAAACCATGGGTAACAGAGGATATACTACAACTCCGTGACATGAGATGGGAGCTTAAAGGGAAAAAGCTCTCGGACTCAAAATATGTCCTCGAATACAAAAACGTCAACAAACGGATTAGAACGGGAACGAAAGAAGCGAAGAAAAATTGGATGGAAAGTAAGTGTCAAGAAATTGAACAGGGAATTAACAAGAACGACAGTAAAAAAGCGTACCATCCACTGAAGGACCTTACCACCTCCAAGCAAGGACGAACAAACACAATACAAGATAAAAATAACAGATGTTTAACTGAGGAAAAAGATGTGTTTAAAAGATGGATGGAATACTGTTCAGAGTTGTATAACTTTGAAATCTCAGACGACACAGAGATACTAAATGTCCCGGCAGTTTCCAACACTGACGACTATCCGATTCTTCATAAAAGAATGGACAGACCTACCATTGAAAGAGGTTTTATACAAGGCAAAAGATAGTGAGGAAGGGAGAAAGACGGTCGACAAGTCTTGCTTGGTGTTCCAACGGTCAGACAGACTAAGAGATAGGTAAGTATACAAAATCTCAATTTTCACATTATTCTTTTCTTATCCCTACCCAGATTGAGCACCGCGCAATACGTTTCGCAATTTGTAGGGCCGGTCCTGACTGTAGCGGCTAACTTTGTACGTTCTGCTATACACACATACAAACGTGTGTGTGCACACAGGGGTCTATTACAACCGGGCACAGCAGAACGAGACAACACATGTTTCCAACTTCCGGAAGCTAAACATGTGACAAGTGAGATTTGTCCTTGTGGAACATCGTCAGAGAATGCCGACCATGTCTTTTAATGCTGCATGCTCTATTGAGAGTCCCAAAAAGACAAGGGAGAAGTATCTGTGATTGAGATAAGATTGAGTTTGTTCAGGCGCCAAAGGGTTCAATAGCCAGTCGAGAGTACCCAAGTGAAGGTTGTTTTCAGATCTTTTAGTTAGGTCTGCATTGAATAGTAAGTGAGGGGCGAGTTGATTATTATTCAATAATGGAATATGTATCCTCTGTTTGGGACCCCTCAACTCAAGAAAACATTAGGAAACTGGAACAGACACAAAAGAAAGCAGTGAGATTCATAACAAACGAATATTCACATTTGACTTGAGTAAACTCTTTAGTAAAATCATTTAATGACAGAAGGCTCAAAAGTAAAGTAGCAATTATACATAAAGCACTGAAACATAATCTTCAAATTCAAAAACAAAACTTTATAAAATACTCAGAAAGACACAAAGATATATATCATCATTCATCCAATATGCTAGGACAAATTTGTACAAATGCTTCTTCTTCCCTAACGCTATTAGAGCATGGAATGAGTTGCCTGAGCTAGCTAGCAAAAACTGTGACTGGGCAGAATTTAAGTCATGGATTATCATACATGACTGAATGCATGACGCGAAGGAAGTAATCTTTTTTTTTAACATCTGTATTATGTAAGATAAGATAAGAAGATAATTATCCTATACTATTTACCTCTTTTTAAGGACACCCTTCGGTCAACTCGCGGACCCTAGTCCTGATGCAGGATACTCGCAGACATAGGCTATAGATCTAGTAATAACGTGTAATAGCCACTAAATACAGAATATGTACTGAATGTACACTTAAGTCATTCATGCAAGAGATGCCAAATATTGTACTGACCGTTTTTTTGTGTGTGTGTAAATGTGATTTTCGCGTGATTCATTTGAGCAATGGGAAAAAAAGGGAGAGGGGGGGGGGAGACCTACTTAAGTGAAAGCATAGGTGTTATTAAATCAGTTATTGTCAGCACATATTTCTGTATCGATAATTTACTTTTTGTTTGTGTCTAAATAAAGGTGCTTTAGCCTAGATATTGGATTCTTCAAACAGATTGGATTATTGAAATAACACGGATTATAGAAAAAGTGTGGATTATTTATTACGCAAAGGTAAGGCTCTTTTCTTACAAGCATAATAAAAAAATATCCAAATTTCATAACGTTTCATCACCTATAGCTATATTGTCTACCTTTTTCTATGCAGCACAGCATTAAATGTTTTTCATAACTGTGTGGGGCCCATTATATGTTGGCCTATATATCTTAGTTGTCCTGTTTTAGTGATCTGTTTGTAAGGGTGAGTTAGGGCTTTTGCACTTATAATACGAATAAAAACATAATTAGGCCTATTTATGACCTTTGAATTTTATTATCTTTTTTTTTTCATACTCTTTTCTGTAAAAAAAAAAAAAAAGACAGTAATCGCGATCTGACATTAGGAACTTAATCTGACGACAATCTGAGTGCATGTTACTCGACCAGGTGACCGCCCCAGCATCTGGCTCTCATTGAAAATTAGAAAAAAAAACACGAATTATGAACATAAATTTTGTTGGCGTTTATTGATCTATGAAAATACACAATGTGTAGATTTCTATAAGATTGTCCAATGGCAACAGAACACTGGTGTCTCACTTAGTTGGACGGACCAATGGAATCAATGTTAGGATGTATTCAGCAGTTATTGGTCAAAGTAAACTGATAACTTAAAACAATTAAAAACCGAAGAATAAGAGCATTCTTATAATTGATTAAAATCAATAAGTTTAAGTCTAAAGCTGCGAGGAATGAAAAGTAGAAACAATACCAGTCAATTAGTTCAGTCTTTGTCTCTTGACTCTAAAGAAACTACAACAGCTGCAAAGTAGAGTCGTGGGATTTATAACAAACGAATATTCTCATTTGATAAGAGAAACACCACTAGTAAAATCACCAAACTTAGAGACCATTTAGGACAGAAGAATAAAAAGTAAAGTAGCAATAATACATAAATAAAACACTAAATTATAATTTACAAATATAAAACAAAACCTAATAAAATAGTCAGAAAGGCAAAAAAAAATAAAGACATTTTTTTATTTCATATGCTAGGACAAATTTGTGCAAGTGCTTCTTCTTCCGTAGCGCGTTATAGCATAAAATGGTTTGCCTGAATTAGCCAGAAAAAAAAACAACAACAACGGATAAGCAGAGTTTAAGTCTATGAATGACTAAATTGACTATTATAGTATTCAGTACTAGAATTTTTTTTATTGAGCTAGATAGACAGATAGACAGATCAATTCATTCATATTTATAGATGCGTTAATACATTTATAAATGCGGCCATTTACACGCTGATGCATTCATGTGTGCAAACATACATAAAAATACATACAATCATACATGCAAACCAATACAGATGCATGTTAATATACATACAAACAGATATACCAACATACATATATACATACACACATATATATGCAACTTGTATTCTTATATTTCTTCAATCTATCTTATATACCAA
>JADKLZ010000166.1:430052-449338 GCA_021533235.1 Biomphalaria straminea | reverse complement strand
TAGATAGATAGATAGATAGATAGATAGATAGATAGATAGATAGATAGGCAGGCAGGCAGGCAGGCAGGCCTAAGTAATATATGCAACAAATATGCCTTCTTCTTTTCTCAGTTTTTTAAAAGTATCGCACTGTTCTTAACTGATCTAGATCTATCTTACTTTAATGTTGCCCTTTGAAAATTTTGCAGGTATGAGAGCTGAGACTTCCAATTGTACAACTTGCCGAGAAAGAAATGTAAGCATTGCTCTAGCGATTGAGGCGTTTAGAACTAACTTTATCGAACAAATGAATCTTGACAGTGTTTCAAATGCTGCGAATAGATCTATTCCAACGATTCCAGAGTTTCTCAGTAGTAAAATCATAGCCGATTCAGAATTGATGAGTGACAATGTACTGTCCGACGACGATCAAAGCAACATGGATGAGAATACTTTTACAATGTATAAACCTTGCAACGAATGTAAGTTTGAACATGTCAGTTAAAAGTTATATTCTAACTGCGTTGCAAAAAAAAAAAACGTAACCTACGCTACAAAAAGCTTAAGTTTTATTTTTTTTTTTTTTAAAGAAAGAAGGAATCATTCAGCATGATTGACATAGATCTAAATCCAATCCACTAAATCAGTTAATACCAAAACTAGGACCCGCAGGCGGTGGGTCATATCTGGGTAGTCTATTCATAAATGTATAATTGTATGATTAGCCAGCATGACTAGATGGGCACATGAAGTGCAGAGGACATAGTTATCTTCTCTTTCGAAGTAAAATCTGTGATATATATATATAAGATAAGGATGTATTCTTGTGACAATCTTGTCTGCATCGAGTTACCATAATTCGGCCTATGCTTCTTTACCATCTTAGTGTGCTTTGCTTGCTATTACATGAAATAATTAAATAATACAAATAATAGAAAAATAATAAATATAAACGTAAACTTCCAAACCAAAACCAGGACAAACTTCTGACACAGAGAAAACTACGTTGTCACCCGCATGTCAGATGAAAGAATCATTTATGCGGAACTTGCGGAGGGAGTCAGACTCAAGGACCGCCTAAAGAGATATCTGCAAGTCATGAGAATCATAGGCATTCATGAAAGCAGGGCCTGCCTTAGGCCACTGCAACCTATGCGGTAGCAGTGGGCCGTGCACTAATTCTAAGTGTAAATTATTAGATTAAACCATTATAACCCATATATAAAAACAGGGCTTCCACGACATCCTGTTTTTCCAGCTCCAGGAAATCTTCAGTAAAGGCAAAGTTTCTTTTGAAAGTATTACAATCTACTGAAAAATGGACAAGATTGTCATTTTGGGGTGCCAATTGAATAAATAAAAATGGCATTGCGAGATTTCATTAATAAAAATTTACTGCAAAAAATAAAAAATCTTAATTTAGACATTAGGCCTATGCTAGGCCCCGCGCAATCCATTTCGCATAGGGCTCGCAATTGTTAGGGCCGGGCCTGCATGTAAGGAGGTAGCTTAAGATCAGCATGGAGACACATGCACGAACTGTGCCAAACTGTCTTCTGAGAGAGTGGAGCAATATAGCTTACTTTTTTTTAGCGTCCCTCAAAAGGGGAAAGGGCTAGGGAAGTTAGGGTTATACAATCCTATATCATGATATAGACGGTCTGTTTAATCTGAAAGCATTTTTGTAAATAAAAAGAAACAATTTGTACAACTATTCACTACTAGCAACACACACCGGCCTAACCCTTAGTTTTGTTGTTATACATGTATTATGACCGGAACAACCCCTTCTTTTAATAAATGGGCCACGATGAACTTTAGGCCTACATACTTTTAGCCCGTGAATTAGTGAATGTTACAATTAAATTTCACGGCCCGCGCTCTCTCTCTCTCTCTCTCTCTCTCTCTCTCTCTCTCTCTCTTTCTCTCTCTCTCTTGTTCGTTCTCTAGAACTACCATTTTTTTAAAAAACTCTTTCTATCCGTAATTATTTTCCTTGTTCCAACTGTATAATTCAGTTTGTCCATTTGTGTTTCACTTTCTTGTTCTGATTAAACTTCAATATTTTTTTTTATTATCAGAAAATGTTCTATTTGGTATTGAATTATGGGAGAATGTACACTCTTTTTACACAACACAAATAAAAGTTTATAAATTCAAAAAAATTCATTAAATTTAAATGGGTTGACATTGTCAATGGACCTAATTCATCAATCGCAAACAAACTACATTTAGCTACGTGTTTCTATATATCAGTTATATCTTCTATAAAAATTATGTAATCCACGAAGGTTGTCACGTGATACGTATTTTTCAATGTTTTATCAATATTATGAGGTGGCTAAATGTGTTAATTTACGATTGGTGAATGAGGTCCATTAGGAGAGAAAGTGTTATCACGCCAAGTTTCTCCCTCAAAGGCTACGGTTTTCTGGCTTTTGCAGTACTCACTTCCCATTGATCTCAGAAAGACAACATGCTTTACTACATTCAAGAAGATTAGCCTGTCATTTTAGCTCTCGTGTTTGTTATCATAGCGCCTGAAGCCTACATCATGTTTGTTAGCAGCGCTCTTAATATTAAAACAATTAATTAATAAGATTAATTGATTATTTTAGAAATAGTTGTCAAATATTTATATAGTTGTAAATTTTTGCCATCTAATTGTTTACTTTTCAGATTCATCTGTAAACTCTATCAATATATCGGACTCCGTGTTTTTCTCTAGGCCCGAAAGGTTGGCATCTTGGCGTGTAAAATCGGCAAAGCTAATGTTCTACATAAACAAAGGAAACTTGACGAAACACTATTTGTCATTGAAAGTACGAAGAATACTTCTAGTTAATGGCATTGTCCAACTAATTAACGTTCACTCGTCCACATTCGTCAAAAGTGATGCATTTGGATGGAAGCAAATTGACGTGAAAGATATTGTTAATGAATGGTATTACCACCCAAATGTAGAAATCGGTCTACAGATTGAAGCCAAGAATGAGGTTGGCCGAAATCTGGTTGTTCTTCCAGCTGATAATTTTGATAAAAGCTACGTAAGTAAACTCAAGTAAAATATAAAAAAAAAGGAAATTCCTTTTTCTTTAAGCTGATAACTGTTTCGTTGAGCGAATATTTTATTCTTAATAACTAATGAATGATTACATTCGTATACAGGAACATTTTCTACCCTGCTCCAAATTCCCCCTTCCCAGTTGACATATTCCTGGTTGAGCGAATATATTGTAACGTTCCTTGCTATCCAGGCTCTCTGCACACTGCGCCATACGACACAACCAATTGAAAGAACTTGACAACTCAGGGTTCCAAAGTAACGTAACAATTTATGCGAAATACATCACAGACAATACTTTACCATTGGCAGCAACATAACATTGACTGCAAATGTGTATTTTCCTAAATATCAAGAAATATAGAAATATACCCAGGAAAGACTAAAAATTAAAATCATTCAAGCACATAACATACATGAAAGGCAGCTCTCCTAAAGTAAACACGGCATAAAGTTTGTGACATTTTGTACATTTGTCAACATATTTACACTTTTAGTCTTTGTCTTAGAATTTTCTAGAATATGTTAGAATGATAACGTTCTTGTCACTAGGCAAATGATCATAATGCCTCTTGTGTACTTCATATTCCATAATAGTGGCAAAAACATTTAGCAAGATTAGTGACATCTAGGTCTATAAAAGTAATTTTGTTCATAGGCAATTTCTTTACAAGGTATCCAGCCCCTGTAAATATTTTATATCACTCAGATTTTCGTCTACAATACCTATTTTGCAGAGTTCTCTACAATTACCACCAATAACAAACATTTTACATATTTATTTTTCAGGCAGATAATCCCAATTAGTCATTGAAATTGTTCCTAATATAAAAAAAGCGTTGCTATTGCATCTGCCTTAAATGTCAGAGATTTCATTCTTTAAACTTAGGCCTTCATAAGTAATGAGACCTAGCTAGTCGCTGGTGACTATAACAGTAGCTATCACAGTCCTTGTGTGGGCGGGCCTCAGTTCTCCACTGGCTGTTTTTAGGGAGAAAAAAAAACTCACATTTGTAGTCTTATTGTTGACATTTGGCCGAATGACTGAACGTGAAGCACCAGTGTCGGTGAGAAACCGATACTTCCGAATTCCAATTCTTCCTTCTACACTCCTACTCTGTCCCAGCACGGCGATTGGAACACAGCCAACGGGAAATAGGGGTCACGGAGGTCACGATTGGAACGACGGTGGCAGGGGCTTTCATTTCCCCGATCGCCGGTTTCTGCCACTTGAATAATGTTAGTATTCTTAGTAGCCATAGGCTCTAGGTCGCGCACCTGTTTCTGATCTGTGCTGAATCGCCGCTTGCCGATTAGGTGTTCTTGTACACTATACACAGTGGCGTCACTAGAGGGGTGCGGTCCACATAGGGTGACACCCGTTAGGTTATTATGTTGTTAGGTTATTATATCAAGAACATTAACTCTTATGTTTAAAACTTATTATGTATTATTTAAGTAGTCTCCCTAGAGTTCATGCTTTTGTTATGATTAAATACAAGATGGCAGCAGCCTGGAATGTAAATATTAATTATTAAAGTGCCCATTGTTTTACTTGATCATTCATGGTGTTTGTTGAGTCTTCTAATTATCTAGCTATTAACATGGTGGCAGCGAAGTAACAGAACCCACAGGTGGGAAACAAAGAATAAGTATTAGAACTAGAACTAAAGAAAAAAGAAGTAGAATCTTGACGAAATCTAGAAGCGAAAGTAACAAAAGATGGCTGAGAGTTTATTCAAACCGCCAACCGAACTGAATATAACTGAGGGCAACATCTCAGAAAATTTCAGAAAATGGAAACGGCTCATGGAGGTTTACATGGCTGCTTCTGGAGCCAACACAAAACCAAAAGAACAGCAAGTGGCTATAATACTACACTGTGCTGGCCCAAGAGCTATAGAGATTCATGACCATTTCATTTATGAGCAAGATGAAGAACCCAACGACCCTAGGACTGTACTGAAAAAACTAGAAGAGTACTGCAACCCAAGAAACAACGAGGTGTTGGAGACCTTCAGATTCTGGAATCTAAAAGAAAGCTCTCCCTTCGACAGCTTCCTGACTGAACTGAGAACACAAGCAGAGAAATGCAATTTCAAGGATAAAGACAGAATGTTGAGAGACAAAATAGTCTTCTCAATGAATAGTCGTGTCCAGGAAAGGCTATTACGATGTCAGGAGCTAACACTCAAGAAAACCATCGAAGTATGTCAAGCTTTTGAACAGTCCAATAACGCCTTGAATGAACTTAACAATGCCGAAGCACCCATTCAGATCGACAAAATAAGATCTAAAGAACCCAGGCCACAGAACAAAAACCTGATTAGGGACTGCCGATATTGCGGGAGAACCCATGAACAGAGAAAATGTCCAGCATGGGGACAAGTTTGTACCAAATGCAAAAGAAAAAACCACTTTGCAGCAAAGTGCCTAAATACGATAAGGATGCAAGAGCCTGCTGAGAGTGACAATGAAGAATACTTGAACACTCTAAATGCACTGAATGCACCAAGTGACAAAATGACTGCAGTATTCTCGATAAACGACATGAATGTTAGATTTCAACTGGACACTGGAGCAGACGTAAACATCATCTGCAAGAGATTCGTCAGGAAAAGTCAAGTTAGAGAAACATCTCAAACCCTCACTATGTGGAATCAGTCAAAGATGAAGCCAGCGGGCATGACTGATCTGATCATGACGAATCCGAAAAATGGCAAGCAAGAAAAGGTGAGATTCACTGTTGTTGACAACGGGTTGCAATGTTTATTAGGGTTACAGACCTGCAAACGCTTGGGACTAATAACTGTCAACAAGGAAAACTTCATTGCACCTGTCCAAAGTGAAGAAAGCGATCTTGGAGACTTAGGTGAGGCCCATCTGACTGTAGACGAAACAGTGGCACCAGTTGTCTCTCAGTGTCGGAAGATCCCTCATACTATGAGAGAAAAAGTCAAGCAAGAAATCAAGCTTTTGGTGAGTCGGAAAATACTTGTTCCTGTTGACGAACCCACTGACTGGGTCAGTCAAATGGCTGTGGTCAAGAAACCCAATGGAAACCTTAGGATCTGTATAGACCCACATCATTTGAATAAAGCTCTCAAGCGGGAACACTATAAACTTCCAACTCTAGACGATATTTTACCACAGTTTGAAAATGCCAAGATATTTTCAAAGCTAGACATAAAAGAAGCCTATTGGCACATCCGATTGGATGAATACTCAAGTTTACTAACTACGATGATCACACCTTTTGGTCGTTTTCGATGGGCTCGACTTCCATTTGGCCTGAATGTAAGCGGGGAAATCTTCCAAAAGAAGTTAGCCCAAGCCCTCGAGAGGCTAGACGGGTGCATCAATGTGGCAGATGACATAGTCATAGCTGGATGTGGAAACTCCAGTGAAGAAGCAGAACGAGACCATGACACCAAACTAAAAAAACTTCGTCAAAGATGTGCTGAAAAAATGATAAAACTCAACGAAACAAAGACAGCTGAAAAACAAAAAGAAATCATCTTTATGGGTCATGAAATTAGTGCACTCGGGATCAAAGCTGATCTAAAGAAAATCAAAGCCATTACAGATATGGACCAGCCAAAGAATGCTCAAGAAGTAAGACGTTTTTGCGGCATGGTTCAGTATCTTTCAAAATTCTTACACAATCTTGCTGATGTGCTACACCCACTGAGAGAGCTAACAAGAAAAGACAGACGTTTCCAGTGGAGTGACGAGTGTGACAAGGCATTCCATGACATAAAGAAAATGATAACACAAACACCAGTGTTAGCTTTTTACAACCCAAACAAAAGTCTGGAGATTCAAGTTGATAGCAGTCAGGACGGATTAGGTGCTGTCCTAATGCAAGAAGGTCAGCCCATTGAATTTGCATCAAGGACATTAACACAGACAGAAAAAAGGTGGGCTCAAATAGAAAAAGAGCTACTAGCTGTAGTTTTCGGGTTGGAAAGATTTGACCAATACACATTTGGCAGACCACTCTTCATCATCAATGATCACAAGCCTTTAGACAATATCCTGCGAAAACCTCTAAACCAGGCTCAGAGAAGGCTTCAGAATCTGATGATGCGATGCCACAGATATAATTTTACTTTCAAATGGGTCCCTGGTAAAGAATTAATACTTGCTGACACACTGTCAAGAGCATGCACTGAAAGTGAAAATGAGGCACCCGAAGATGTGGAAGAAAATTGTTATATTTTACAGATGTCTGACATACCCGATTGTCTACTAGAGAGAATAAGAACTGAGTCAACGAAGGATCACAGTTTTCAGAAACTGATGCAGACAATCAAAAATGGATGGCCCAACGATCGAAAACATGTGGACAATGACCTTAAAGAGTTCTACAGTCTCGCTGATACTTTAAGCATCAGCAATGGGATAATAATGAAAGGAGAAAGGATTCTCATACCTAAAAGTATGCGTCAAGAAATGAAAATGAAGCTACATGCCTCTCATCTGGGATACGATAGTATGATGAGAAGAGCAAGAAACGTCATTTTTTGGCCAGGGTTGGCTGGTGAGATCAAACAAATGGAACAGTCGTGTACTGCTTGCCAGGAAAGAAAACCCAGTAATCAGAAAGAGACACTATGGCAACACAGTGAGGGGATTAGCCCATGGGAAAAGGTTGGTGCTGACATAATGGACATTCGAGGAAACCAGTACTTAATCACTGTGGACTATTATTCCAACTTCATAGAAGTGGACCTCTTGACAAAAATGACCACATTGGAAGTAATAAAGAAACTGAAAGGACATTTCGCACGATTTGGAATACCAAAAGTGTTCGTATCAGATTCTGGGGCTCAATTTACAGCACATGAATTCAAGAAATTCACTGAAAAATGGAATATAATTCATATAAAATCAGATCCGGGTCATCACCAAGCAAATGGCAAAGCCGAATCTGCCGTTAAAATCATCAAAAATCTGATGAAAAAGGCAAACCAAAGAGGTGAGGATCAGTATGAAGCCCTTTTGGAACTAAGAAACACTCCTAGACAAGAATCAGGAGTGAGCCCAGCCCAACTCCTGCTAAACCGAATACCTCGTACCCTAATTCCAAGAACAAAGGAAATATATCATGCCCCACCGGGCATACTTGAAAGAAAAAGAAAACATAAAGAAACTGTCAAAAGATGCTATGATGAAAGAGCCCGTGACTTACCAACATTAACAGTTAACCAATCGGTATATTTTCAAGACCCTGGAAAGAAAACTTGGCGTCCCGGAAGGATTATTGGCCAGGAAACTCCAAGATCTTATAAGATAAGAAGTGAGGAAGGCGGAACGTACATACGAAACAGAGTACACATCAGACCACAGCGATCAACAAAGATGGAAAATAGAAACATTGAAAGGCAAGACATCTACGACGATGACGAAGATTGGTGGAGAGATTTTAGAACAAGTGATCCAGTCCCAGAGCGAGACAACGAAACCACTATCCTGTTGACCCCTCCTGTAAACGAAGACAACCATCCATCAAATATGCAACCTGACTCAACCCCAGACCAAACGAACAATCCAATCAACCCCTCCCATGCCCACTCTGAACCAACCAACAACAGAAGACCCCCATCAACACGAGAAAGGAAGAAACCTGTTTGGCAAAAGGACTACTTGATGGAGTAAATCTACAACAGTAACTTTATTATCTTTGTGTTGATAAGGAAAAGAGGATGTTGTTAGGTTATTATATCAAGAACATTAACTCTTATGTTTAAAACTTATTATGTATTATTTAAGTAGTCTCCCTAGAGTTCATGCTTTTGTTATGATTAAATACAAGATGGCAGCAGCCTGGAATGTAAATATTAATTATTAAAGTGCCCATTGTTTTACTTGATCATTCATGGTGTTTGTTGAGTCTTCTAATTATCTAGCTATTAACAGTGGTGATACCCAAAACTGAAAGTCTACAGTGCTGTAGTTCTTCCGTCACTCCTATATGCATCAGAGTCATGGACCTTGTACTCCCGCCACACCAAAAAGCTAAACTCCTTCCACCTACGCTGTCTAAGGATTATCCATAAGGTGCGACCACATACCAGACACAGAAATTTTAAAGCTGTCCAACATGCACAGCATTAATGCGACAGTAAAAAGGTCCCAACTACGATGGGCGGGTCATGTAGTCCGCATGCCAGAAAATCGCCTTCCCAAGAGACTTCTGTATGGAGAGTTATGTACAGGAAAGCGCTCCCAAGGCGGCCAATACAAGCGCTACAAAGACACCCTCAAGAGCTCTCTCAAGGAATGCGGTATCGACATTCATGGCTGGGAAGCACTAGCTCAAGATCGCTCCGCATGGCGAGAAGCTGTGAGTCTCGGAGTCTCAAGTTTTGAAGCAAGAAGAGTGGCCAGTGCGATAGAGCGCCGAACCAACAGAAAGCAGAGAGAAAAAGCAGGCCCACCTGCAATTAAAAAAACTCACCCATGCCACATATGCGGCCGGCTTTTCAAAGAGAAGATTGGACTATACAGCCATCTTCGAGTCCATAGGAATTGAGAAATGTGCTCATCTTCGAACACGAAGGAGGAGCTATATATATATATATATATACCCAAGTGAAAAAAATGAAATTTTGGAATAAAAGAAAATTGTAAAAAAAAGTTGTCGGTGGCTAAATATTGGAACATGTTATTCACAATTGATAAATAGACAAAATAAATGTCCAAAGACGGAGCCATCAAACACAGGAGGTTTCATCTTTCCAGGCACTTCGGGTAACACTGATCGAGTATCAGTGACCGGCGGCTTGCTGAGCTCTTCTCTAACTTAAACGTTCAGTTCTTCTATGTCTTTTTCTACTATGTCAACTCTCTGGTCATCTTGACCTCCATTGTGGTTATTTTCTGGTTCACCGATACCAATTCAGTCCTGATCCCTGTGTCCAGTGTGTTATTATGTCTTGCATTGTTCTAATACCTATATCAAGTGTGTCAATCTTTTCAATATTGAGCTGCGTTGTACTTCATTTCTCTTGGAATTCAGTCCTCATTGCGCCCTTGTTTTCCTACATATTACCTTAGAGCTCAGTTATATCTAGCACTACTTCGAATTCGTAACTGTCCTGGTCTTCTTCTTCGTCTATCAGGGCTTGCCGGAGACGAGCCTTGCTATTGAAGCTCTTGTTTTAATTCTTTAATCAAGAGTTGCCCTAATTGTTTAATAATAGGGAAGCCATTACTAGCCTACCTCTCGTCGTCCGTTGAGTCGCCTATGATCCCACTTGGACACCAATGTTATGACATTTACAGGAAACAACTCAACGGCAAAGAAACAATGACAACACAAGTTTAATGAAATCAATCACAAAGCTAGGTGGATATCAACAACCATCACAACATTCCACTTACTTCTCTTTTCTTCCATTTATTTCAGTCTCTTTATAGTGCACTGGTAATGGTTATTACAATACAATTATTACAATACAAATAATTTGCTTCCTATGTGAAGCTATAGCTATATTCTCTATTTATTTATTGTGCATTTTATTTTCACATTTGTAACTGTTATGAGAAGTTGACTTTTTGTTTTAATTTTAGGAGCCTTCGTTAGCAATAGAGGTTAGTAAAGGTAAAGAGAGGTCCAGCAGCCGCCCTAAGCGTCAGAATTCCGTTGAATGTACACGCTATCCATATGCCATCAACGCTAGAGACAGCTTTACAAGTTTATATAATTTTTCGATTATCGAACCTGAAATGCTCAGTCTATATTATTGCCATGGGAGCTGTTATTCGGAAGATTGGTCAGGTCCCTATTATGGATTTAGGAGATTGTCGAACACACCTATCAAGGAATCCTGCTGTGTACCAATAGAATACACACCAATCACTGTACTATATTATGCAGAAAAAGTTGTTATGCTAGGGCTTTTGAAAAATACGGTCATAAGAAGATGTGGTTGTATGTAATCATCTTCTTAAGGACAATGGGATGAAGAAAATAAAGATTTGAATTTATGAAATTTGGATACATCCGGCGGAAGTGAAGCATGGCCAATCCCTCGTACATATACATAAATAAGTATAGAATGGAAAGGGAAGTAACTTTATGTAACTTGAACACATGTAAATCTATTAAATTCGGATTTCCGAATTATGAAAATTTTAAAAATTCATCGACATAAATAAATATAGACTGGAAAAAGGAAGTAACTTCATGTAACTTGAAAACATGTACTTCTATTGTATTCGGATTTCCGAATTATGAAAAATTAGAAAATTGCATGATTTTCAGTCTTAAAGATTACACAAAACTCATATAAGGCAAGGCTTGTATTCGAGTCCGACGATTTCAATAATATAAAATACTTGCTGTGGCTATGCAGCCCCAGTCGTGACCTACATATTTTGCCACATCCAGGGCAAGCTAAACCATTGTCCGCAGGTGGTCGATTTAGATTTTCTTTTCGTCGTCTGCGTTTATCCTCGGCAGCAGATTTTCTTTTGGTCTCAAATGTGTAACTTGCGGCCTTCGTGAGTTACCTCCAGCTTTCTCGTTTCGACGCCGCATGCAGCCAGGTGCTCTCTTCTATGTCAGCCAAGGAAAGTTGACGCCTAAGCTGGTCTTTGAAGCGTTTTCGTGGCCTCTGTTACATCGACCACCCTTTAGCTCACCAAAAAAGACTGCCTTTGACATACGTTCGTCTCCCATACGGGATACGTGCCCTGCCCAGCGTAGCTGTCGGACCATAAGAAGTCCCTCTACACTGTCCATACCGGCGTTCGCAAGAACATCGCTGTTTGTAGTGCGGTCCTGCCATCGTATGTCCATGATGGAGCGCAAGCATCTTTGGTGAAAGCGCTCAAGAAGTCTTAGCTTTTTTTTTTATATTGTGTCCATGTCTCAGAGCCATATAGAAGTGTTGAGAGAACCACCGCCCGGTAGACATTAATTTTTGTAGGTAGGTGGAGCGATTTGTTCTTCTAAACTCTCGCCTGAAGGCGTCCAAAAGCGTTACTGGCCCTGCCCAGACGGTTATCAACTTCCCTTGAAAGTGAGGCGTCATTTGACACTATGCTACCCAGATATGTGAAGTGGTCTACCACGTCAAGGGGCTGTCCGTTTACTGTGATCCTTGGGGCTGAGTATGTTTCTAGGGACCTAGGAAAAGATATTAACAAAAAGTTCACTCATAACAAATAAGAAATATTTATAGTAGGGACCTGCGAATCAGGAAATTTTTTTCGAATCGAATATCGAATCGAATATCAGAAAATATTCGAATTTCGAATCGAATATTCTTGAAAAAACTTGACAACCAACAAGTGTAAAATAAAACTTCAAATTTAACATTTTTATTATATTATATTTATTTAATACTGAAATACAAAAAGTTAGCAATAATTAAATAGCAAAGCAGGCTTTTTAAAAAAGTAGATCTTTATTTATTTTGGCCCAAATCAAAGTTTCAGCATTATTTTCCGAGAGATTGTGACGATGGTCAGTAATAATTTGTCCTCCAACTGAATTAACTCTTTCTGGAGAAAAATTTGTTGCCTGATTTGCAAGCAAATTCCTAGATGGAAAAATATTAATACTTTCTTTCCAAAACTGAAGAGGATCACTGTTTCGATCTACAACGGCTTGCTTTGAATACAAACTGACTTCATCCTTAATTTGCTCAGAAATGGTGGACATTTTGTTGATTCTGGTATCTCCTTGAGCATCATGCACTTTCTTGAAAATTGAATCCATAAGGCTTCCTCTATTCCTGTCTTGAACAAGACTTTCACGTGGCAATTCATCAGAATTTTTTGCCAATTTTGCTTCCTTCAGAGTTTGCCAATATTGTCTCTACAAATAAGGCAGCTTTTTTAGTTTCAGCTTCTGAAAATAAGTAGTGTTTAAATCTTGGATCAATGAATGTGTCTGCCAGGAGATGATCCATTGTCAAATCAAATCTTGCTCCAAGTTGTTTCAATAGCTCATCTCGAAATTGTTGGAGACCTGTCGGTGATTTGAACACTAACTCTTCCTTCAATGTAAAAATGCAAGGATAGATCAAACTTATGTTGACATTGGAATCAGCACTCAAAACTGTTGTTGCTTCTAAAATTAAATTATAAATTCCTACTATGAACATATCTCAAAAAAAAAATTGGGAAAAGAGTACAGGAATTCGTGTCGTGTGTTTGATCCGAAGTTGGCCCAGTATAATCCAAGATTGTTCAATGAATAAAATATTCAGACAATTTGTTTAAGAACAAATATAAAGTATTTTCGGAAATTCAGAATCGAAAGCAAGAAAAATCTTGTTTGAGTAACTGTAGAACACACCAAAGTACACACCAAAACCGAGCTTGAATTATCCACAAAAAAAGCATTACTTTTTTTTTGGAAAATATTCGAAGATTCGAAAATTTAAAAATAATTTCGAATCGAATTCGAATATTCTTTTTATATTCGAATTCGAATCGAATATTGAATATTCGCAGGTCCCTATATGTTTCATTGGATGACTTCTGGAACATGACTTCTGTTTTCCCGAGGTTTATAGATAGACCGAAAGACGCAAATTTTTATATCATAAAATAGTCTTATTGGCCAGTCTATATTTATTTATGTTTATGTAAAAATTGCATGATCTTCAGTCTTAGAGATTAAACAAAATTTATAGACATAAAATAAAGTATACACAATTGCAATTCACAAATTTTCATTTCATAAAACTCTCTTATTGGCCAGTCCATATTTATTTATGTCTATGCCCTCGTATTTCAATTTGTTTTCAGATAAAAGTTTTGTTTATATTAAAACCATTATTTGTTAATCAAATGATGCTATACCTACAGTTTACTTGCCTTTAACCAAATGCGTTCAATTTTTTCCCTTTTCAATTATTTAATGTGTTTTTTTTTTCTCTATTTCATTTTATTATCGTGGGAGCATTTGATCATATCAATAACACAATGAGGAAGGTAATATCTCTGTAACCTAAGGATTAAAGAGTTGTTCTAGGCAATATGCATTAGATTTCTTTAGGTTAATGTTGGGATTCTTTTATTTTAATTACTTTATGCGTATGATGCTTAGCGTTGATACTATTATTACTTACATACATTTGATTAAAGTTTTTTTTAGGTATTATTCATTAGAATTTTTAGGCTAATGTTGGCTTTCTTTTGATTTTTATTACTCATGTGATGCTTAACATTAGTCTAGTCTATCATTTGATTAAATAATTGTTTTTAACATCATTCATTAGATTTTTAAAGAGCTTTTTAATAACTTCTTTTATGCTTTAAAAATATGCAGATCACAACCATGGGCGCTTGCTGGGGCGGGGATGGGGTGCAAGTGGATTATGGGCAGCCAAATTCTAGCCCTTTTTGCGTCATCAGATCAATCAAAATCTAACTGAACAAGGAGTGCTTCCACTGGTGACTGAAGTACAGTTGTAGTAGACTAGCTTAGGCTATCAGGAATTGATGGCTGACCATGTACGTGCACCCCTCTGAATTCTGAGTAACCAACTTTTAGCCTTAATTCAATTAATTTCTGCTAGGAAGCAACTTAACACTGAAATAAAGTTAATAAGGATAAGCTATTATTGTAATAAACTAGAAAAAGCTAATGTCCGTCCATGTACGCTTTCTTATAGGCTTGCAATTCAACATTCCATGGCATGTTAGTCGTGACTATTTGTTTTCCTTAGCGCGCTATTATAGTTATCATTATATTTAGTAAAGTAGAATATGATACAAGTTTTTTTTTGTTTTGTAAGACAAATTCTTGCCAGCTGTCTTTCGATCTGATATTTGTGAAAGTTTTTCTGAACAAAATTGAAGAGTACAGTCATCTTGGTAAATGTATTTACGTCTTGCTGAGTTGCAGTCATTGTTAGCTAATTCCCGATAAAATAGTTTAAACGCGTTCATCAGTTTACGATAGAAGAGATGTAAGAAGGTTTTTCACAGGCCATCGTCTGAGTCAAAAGGTTGATTTGTATCGACGGAGCGCTGGCAACAGCATGAATTAACTGCGTTCTCTTATTATATCAGTAATGAAAATGAAGATCTCTATTGCACTGACTTGATGTGTTTGAGCATTGGATTTGTTGATGGTGATTGTATTCGAGAAGAATTCGTAGGTTTTGTCCCTGTTGATAAGAGAGACGCTTTTTCTGTATCTAATGTCATTGTCAGCAAATACATTATGTATAGTCTAGACATGGACAAACTACTCGGCCAAGGCTGTTCCCGTGATGGCTAGCATTTAGACCTGTGTTCAGGCAATAATGCATGAAAAATATCCAAAAACAGATCTTATCCGTCGCACTTGAATGACGTTTCATGTCAAAATTACGCTGTTGGTGTGATCAAGAAGATAATCTATTACTTCCGTAACACTCCTAAGGCAGAGCGTCGGTGAGAAGATCTTTGAATGTTTGGCGTATTTTAAAATAACCGCGTAAGGGAAACCCGATAAACTGCATATGTGGGTTAGTGAAAAAAAATCCAAAATGAGACTTTGTCCGTTGCGCGTCCCACAGAATTGTATTCAGGGTGGTACCCCGTCAAAATAGCGCGGACAAAATAGCGCCGACAAAATAGCGCGGACAAAATAGCGCCGACAAAATAGAGCAGAAACAAAAAATATTTCAGTCATTTTGAAAGAAATACTTTAGATATCGTAAAATAAGATAAGAGCCAATATTTTATTATTTTTTTAGGGGGGGGGTAATGTTATCATAATTTTTCAGTCATTTTGCAGGAAACTCTTAAGATAAACATAAAAAAAATCATTATAAGGTAAAATTAATAATTTCTAAACATAGCATAGACATATATTATAAAGGTGCACTTTGAAAACACGCAAAGATACTTGTCATATTTACACACACATAGGCCTACACACACACACACATACAAACTTTCCACCAAGTTAAATTGTAGGAAATGTCACGTAGAAATTCCATCATCTCCTTGTTACCGTACATTGACAATATAGCTTCAAGTCGTCTGTTAAGTTGGTGGTACTTTGTCTTGCTTGCACCTTTACTTCGTTCTCCAGCATTGTAGCTCAGAATCTTGCTCTCAGTGTTCTCCCTGGCGACCAGTTGTCCTCCTAATAGTCATACGTATTCCGTACAACACCTAGCCGAGCTTCATTTCATTCTTCAAATGCAGTATTTAAATCGACAGGTGGAACAAATGAAAGGGCTAACAGCATCGTGACAAACATTTTTATCTTCCCGGTATGTAGTTGCAAGATTTTCATCTTGTACTTTACGCCAGAAACTTTGTCCAAGATGGAATTGATAACCGACAGGTCTGGTCGCAGGGAATACTAAGCTAACTGCATTTTGACTTGTCATCTCAAAATCTAACAGCCCATTCTGCGCTATTTTGTCTTGCGCTATTTTGTCGGGAAATTTCGCGCTATTTTGTCGGCGCTATTTTGTCGGGAAATTTCGCTATTTTTCCGCGCTATTTTGTCCGCGCTATTTTGACGGGTCACCGTTCAGGGTAGGATTCGTGAAAAATATATATCTAAAAGTAAATCATGTCCGTTGCGCGTCGCAAAGACTTAAACTTGTTATCAATGACGTACCGGCTAAACGTAATGCTGTTGTTGTCATGGAGAAGAGTATCTATTTCTTCCGTAGATGCTAAATTTTTTTTTTGTGATGGATAGACAAAACATGAATTAATTTTAAGTCAGAACTTTGAGAAGTGACTATTTTAAAATAACGGTTGTAAGTGAAACTAGACAATCAGATCATGTGTACCCAGTGTTGTTTCTCCTGTCTTTCTGATTTGTCTTTAATTGTCGTCAATTATTCACCCGTTCTTGAACAAGTTTCCGTGATGTTGCAGACTGTCCATCTTAGAACAAGCTCAACAGCACATCAGCAGTCACATTAATGACATAATCAAAAACCAACTTGACCATGCTGAGGAACACTTCAGGGATGGCATCCTGAGTAAGGTGACACTGCTGGCAGACAAACCTGGTTATGAGTTGGTGCTTCCGAGAATTCGTAGTCGACAAATACACCGAGGAAAAAAAACATGTTTGCATTTTGAGATTATTACAGTATACTACTTTACATTCCGTATCTTGATTCGTTAGTTTCTTTATTAAAGGGAAACTCTCAAAGTTTTTCAAATTTTAGTTACCGGTATTGACATATTTAAATTCTGCGTAAAAAGTTGTAATAGTAAACATTATATCATTTTTTATTTAAATGCTTAGAAAATTTTATATTTAATAAATTGGACAGTAAATTTGCCACGCCTCCTAAAAAACGAAGTTCTTTGAAATTCTGTTTTTATTTTAGAGATACGTCACTTCCATCAACAATACTGAAAGGGAAACTAGATTTAACCAATCGTATCGCTTCTTTCTTACAGTAGTTGTCAGGCTCTTAGGCTTAGTGACGGTATAGTCCAGAGCTATGCAATAGTTTTATATATAGAGAGAGATGTAAAAGCATTAGGATAACCAACTCGAGAAAAAAATAACATTTTCATCTTAACCTCTCCCTATCCCAAGAAGTAAATATATCGTGTGTCTGACTGATTCGAACAAACTGGTCAGTGTAAGGCTAGTCTAGACTACGTGTAGTCGGTGTTGACAAGACAACCAAGCGATAATGTTTGTTGTGTGTTAAGTGGTCAGGCGAGAAAATATACACTGCCCTTGTTAGTCAAGCATGTGAATCTCCTTTTAATACGCATTTTGTTCTTTGCTTACAAGATCCTAGATCTAACCGTATAGACGGCGATTTATTTTTTTGATGAGAATTTGTATCTATGGTCTCACGCTATAAAATGAGTCAATAGATAAAATTAATAGGTTAGTGTGACGTCACATAGAAACCCGGTGAAAGTCTGACTGTTTTAGATGCGCAGAAAAATAACGTCAGAAAAACATCAATTACTAAGTTATTATTTCAAATTAAAAAAAAGAATAAAATATTCATTATCTGTGAATCAAAACACATATTATATAAAAAATTGTCAAAACCATCGGAGTTTCCCTTTAACGTCTGGCTTTTTATGGAACAATAATGCTCAGTTAAAATCTAAACCGACCACCTGCGGACAATGGTTTTGCTTGCCCTGGATGTGGCAAAATATGTAGGTCACAGCTGGGACTGCACAGCCACGGGAAACACTGTATTCCTCACTAATCTTCGGACTCGAAGACAAGCCTATTATTATTATTAATGCTCAGTTCAACCTGTTTCGTCTACATCCTAAAACGATTCAAGAATTGCAACGTACAGAAGAATATTCGAACTGACAGATAAGCGGTCATAGCCGGCCTGTGCATCGCAATTTAGCAGTAAATTTATTGACAGTTTTGGCAACGTTTATATATATCTTTTTGTTTGATCGACCGTCGGGCCGCATGGAGAAACATTCTTTATTGTTTTAACGTTAGTTTTGTGTTGTTGTTTTTATTTCATGAAACAAGTATTTACAGTGAACTTGATATCAAATAGGTTATGCGATTTGGGAGGGGGGGGGGACCAGTTCTTTTCTTTAACATTCTCTGTAATAAAAAAGATGAACCTGCGACATTGAGCCATAGGTGGGAAGTGTGGACGAGAGGCTACGTGCGCTTGAACTTGACTTGTTCGACACCCAACTCGGTCAGAGTTGTACTAAGCGCCTAAAGCAGCACGGAAAAACCTTCTTATAGATACCCCCCTCCCCCAACTGGTCCACAACTGAGATTGGACCAAAGCGCTCGGAGGCCTGAGCATGCTA
Source organism: Biomphalaria straminea (assembly GCA_021533235.1). Lineage (NCBI taxonomy): Eukaryota > Metazoa > Mollusca > Gastropoda > Planorbidae > Biomphalaria > Biomphalaria straminea. The sequence goes on along the minus strand of JADKLZ010000166.1, from coordinate 430,536 downwards.
TACGCATGAAAGTAGCGCTATATAAAAACCATAATTTAATTTCAATTTAGGTGGCAACTTGCACCCCCTGCAAAAAATCCCGGGGCGCTCATGGTCGCAACTGATTTTGCATAGTCACTCATGTGTCATGTGTAATGCACTGTACAAATAGATGTCTCTGAGAAAAATACTTAGTTTGAGGTAAAAAAAAACACAGCTTCCTAACGAGTTGAAATTTTATAATAGATCCTGTTACATTTTTTTAAATGGCAAGTCTTCGATTCCAAAGATTAAGTATAAGAGCAGTATGACAACGCTGACCAGTTGCGACCTGCATATTTTCCCGCATCTCGCAATCCTAACCCGCTGATAGTCTATTTAAGTTTTCCTTCCGTTTTGGTCAAGTTTATAGAGCATTAGTAAATAATATAGCAAGCAAGCATTGAGTACTGCGTCTATTTATAGAGCATTAGTAAATAATAAAAGAAAGCAAGCATTGAGTACT
>JADKLZ010000166.1:416253-430042 GCA_021533235.1 Biomphalaria straminea | reverse complement strand
AGTTTATAGAGCATTAGTAAATAATATAGCAAGCAAGCATTGAGTACAATGATTCCTGCTGGTCCATTTAAAGTTTTCGTAGTAGTAGTAATAATTCCGCTGAATTCTACAAGAAGTTCAGTTTTAATTTTTGATCTATTTGAAATATTAACACTTTTCGTGAGCAGCTCACTTGTTGTTTTTTTATTTAAAAAATGTTGATAGATTCTGGAATTCAATTCATGAGCATAGGTTGAACATCATTCGAGCTAAATAATATCAACTATTACCATGACCAGTTTTAAAGCATTGTCCAGTGTCTTATCAGTGTTTCCCTAATTTTTGACTAATGCGTACCCCTTTTAGAATTTTCGTAAGGCCGAGTACCCCTCGCCCCATCCCCCAAATGTATTTATTTAATTTTTTGTAGGGCAACATACAGAAAGTAATGACCACTCTATCACGATTAAATATTATTTAAAAAATATTAAAAATTCAGCTAGTGAGTTTAATTTAGCATGCTTCGGAGACATATCCGATAGAATCTAAAAAAAAAAAATTAAATATAGTTTTTACATTGAAAAAAGTCAGCGGAAATTCTAACATCTCTCTTTCCAATTTCTAATCTTTGTAGAGCTTAAAATAGCGCCGTATTTGAGTTTCTAAAAAATTTAAATAATAAAAAGATTTAAAACTTCTGATATAGTATCCGAATTTATAAGCTAAATGTTTATTTTTTTTTTAGAAATCAGTGTAGCTAATTATGTCCAACGCGTACCACTTACAACTCTTCCAGTATCTTAGGGGTACGTGTAGCCCACTTTAAGAGACACTGCTCTCTAGGAATTAGCCTGCTTTTGCTATAATAATCTTGCATTAGTAATTTGAATGTGATTTTGCTATAGCGTAATGAAGAAAACATAAGATTTATTAGTTTTTTCAAGTTATTAGGTTAAAGAATAGCTACTTTACTTTTGTTTGAATGTTTGCAGGAGCGTATATATGGTGGGGGAGGAGGGGGATAATTTGAAAATACCCCCACCCGGGCCTTCACTTGAGGGGGCACCCAAATGCCATTGATTTTAATTGCTTTAATTAAGGTTGTGCTTTTTTTTTGTTTAAGCTTTGTTATTTTTTATTGTTTATAATATGGGTTGGATATTTCTCAAATAAAATTGATTCATAATCCGAGCATTGTTGTTATATATTTGTTACGTTTCTCTCTTTCCTAATCAGCACTTCTGTAAACATTGCTCAACACACATCAAGACAACAAGAGTTCCAAATAATTTGATATTTAATAATGAGTAACTAGAACAGCAATTGGCGACACAATAAACTACTACAAGGTTACACTGTACATCACCGTACTAAACTCTACTGCCTATATATCTCTTCCTGGACTCGTACGTTTTACTCGAGGACTCCACCGATTCAAAGTCGACTAACAGTCCCAGTCTCCTAACTGTCCTGTGTTTTAACTGTACAGCCTTCCACACTGTCTCTGGTCCACGAAGGATTCTAATCACATGACTATAACACGGGTCATAATTACGTCCTAAGTTCATACCGGTACCGTCCCTTGTCCATCGACAGTCGACAGATACAGAAATTTTACAAAAAGAATTAGATGAATTACAAAAATCGGAATCAAATTGGAGCATGTCTTTCGACCCAGAAAAATGTCAGTTATTAAGAGTTACAAAAAAAAAACTAAAACAAATTAAAGTATTTTGGCATTGATGGTTCACTGCATCAGTGGATTAAAGATTTTCTGATAGGGAGAGAACCAACTGTAATAATAAATGGCTCTAAATCGACACCAATAACAGTAAACTCAGGCGTACCCCAAGGAACAGTCTTAAATTAGGACCACTACTATTTTTAATTTACATAAACAATTTACCAAATTGCATTAGTTCAAGAACAAAAGTCAGATTATTCGCAGACGATTGCATAATATATAGAACAATAAAAACAACACAACTACACAAGATACAGAAAGTTTACAAAAAGAATTAGATGAATTACAAAAATGGGAATCAAATTGGTGCATGTCTTTCCACCCAGAAAATTGTCAGTTATTAAGAGTAACAAAACAACTAAAACAAATTAATTCCATTTATTTTTTTTTTTCATGGTAAACCAGTAACACAGACTAAAAATGCAAAATACCTAGGTGTTATAATAAATGAAAAACTGTCATGGAATCCCCATATTGATGAAACAATATAAAAATCAAACAAAGCATTAGGGTTTATTAAAAGAAATTTCTATAAATCAAATAAGAACATAAAACTAAAATGTTATTTAACCTTGGTTAGGCCTATACTAGAATATGCATCCTCTGTTTGGGACTCCTCAACTCAAGAAAACATTAAGAAACTGGAACAGACACAAAATAGGGCAGTGAGATTCATAACAAACCAATATTCACATTTGACTAGAGTAACACCTTTAGTAAAATCACTAAATTTAGAAAGCCTTCAGGAAAGAAGACTCAAAAGTAAAGTAGCAATCATACATAAAACACTGAACCATAATCTTCAAATTAAAAACAAAATTTAATAAAATACTCAGAAAAACACAAAGAAAAAGGCACACTCCTCGTCCCATATGCTAGGACAAATTTGTACAAAAGCTCCTCCTTTCCTAGTGCTATTAGAGCATGGAATGGATTGCCTGAGCTAGCCAGGAAAACCAGTGACTTGGCAGAATTTTAGTAATTGGTTAATATGCATGACTGAATGCATGACGCGTAGGACGTAATCATCTTCTTTTTTGAAGTAGTGTCTGTATTGTATAAGATAGGATAAGATAAATAGCGCACTAAACTGTATTAGGGGCCTTTTATTTGTGTCAGCTGATCCTACACAGTTAACCCTATCGCACAGCAAATTGTTATATATATTGTTACGAATCTCACTATCCAGGCTCTCTACAAACTGCACCATTATACAGCACCAACTTAAAGAACTTGACAACTCAGGGCTCCAAAGTAACTTAAAAGTTTAATAGTCGAATATATCTGAGCCAATACTGTACAATTGGTAACACGGGCTGTACAAATGCCTCTCTGATAACAACCGTACCGACGTAACAACTCTTGCACTGGCCTCTCCGTTCGTTCCGGACTTGCACTGGGTTCAACAGTTCAGGACTGACTTCACACACTGGGCTCGTTGTGTCGGACTCGATCACAGAACAAGATCAAGAAGCCGTTCCTCTTGACTGTACTCCGCACTGAACCGTCGTAATGCTCCGTACAGAACCAGACCGCTGAACTGTGCTGTAGTCGACCAGACTGTATTGAACCTTCTGTCGTGAACCGTTTTGACTGCGACACCTCCGCTCTTTATATAGGGTCCCTGCTGGCCTTCTCGAAGCGGACGGAACATCGCTCGACGTTTCTAGTTTCATCTCATGACTACATCCCTCGTAGCGCTTCTGGGCTTTGTTCACGACGCCGATCCTTCATGAACCGTCACGTCTCGGATATGGCCTTCGGGACGTATTTTGGACATCACTGACCTATGTGATTTTCAAGCAGACGCCAAGTTTTAAAGATGTCGGTCACATATCAAAGACATCAACTAGGGAAATGTCAAGCTGACTCAGAGTCTACCTGGTCGTGCGGTATGCGCGCTGGAGAGTCGTTTGGATTACTAGTAATTACTAGAATTTGAAGTGACCCTGTTGTAATTAAAAATGCTTCCTATCCATAGATCTATATTAGGTTGCATGAACTAGAAATATAGTATCAAGCTTGAACTTTTTTTTCTAAAATTCACAAATTTTTAACTAAAATTAACTCCTTCAAAGTATATTTTAAATTTAAATAAAAATATTAATACATCCCAATGCAAATGTGCTGTTATTACAACCTCAGCCATCAAGCTGCGAGAAGTTTGCCTATCAGAAAAAGAGAAACATTAGTATTTATAATACTTGCAGCAGAGAAAGTATCTCAATGACATGTTGATCAAAAAAGAAAGATTCATTTTAGTTAGCTACTTTCCATATGTTCTTCTCAATTTAAGATTTCATTATGATTTTAACTTTCAACACATCCAGCTTAGTCACTTTTTTCCTTGAACATGATCAACCTTATAGACATTTATGTAGCCTAAATCTTTTAGATGTCAAAGTTTCACAACTTTTTTTCTTAAAAAAATATTAAAGTTTTTTTAAATAGCTTATGCAGCTATAATTATACTTTTTGAAAAATAATATATAAAATAATAATTAGGTCCTAAGTTTATCATAGTTTTATTGGAAAATAATGTCTTGTAAAGTATCAATAATTAGTATAAATAGTTAGATGTCTTAAAAATATGAAGTTCATATAAAACCTACTCATCTACTGATCTTAAGTTCATTAAAGCATTGTAATCCATTTTTAATTTAATAAGAATTAAAATGAGTTAATATAAATATGAATTAATTTTTGGTATTTTTTTGTGTGGATATTTAGTTAATTGAAGACTACTAAACAGGCTTAGAGTAATATTGAGAATGTTGAACTGAGATCAGTATAATAGTCTAAATATAATACCTATTGATTTGGGCTATGTCATTAATAATAAAAGTATATCTTTTATTGCAACTAGAGACTATAAAACATAAACACATAGATATCTTTCTTGATATTAAAAATTCTTTTATTGGACCTGTCTGACCCATCAAATTAAAAAAAAATAATAAATAGCCTAGAGGTTTTATTCTTGAAATGGAAATTGTTATTTTTTTAAAATACAGTTATTTTCTAATCAGAGTCTATATCTATTATTAGTATATTAGATCTAGGAAAACAATGGGAAGACAATATAAAAGAATGGTCTGACCTGTCATTAAAAGAGATTCTAGGGAAAAGGATGTAGAGGAGTGAACAAAGACATACAGTGATAGCCTATAGATTATGTGCGGTGCCCAAACGGTTCATCAGACTAAGGAAAAGATGTTTCAAATCTAAAAATGACATCTAGAGCTATATAGACAATTAGACTTAGATCTTGATATATATCATATGTATTATAATGTAGATCTAAATAGCCTGCCATATAAGCTATTGTTACGACTTTCACTATCAGGCCTTGTGCAAACACTGCTTTACAACACTACAGCACATCTAGCACAAGAACTTGACAACAAGAGCTTCAAAAAAACACAGTGGCAGTTTAATAACTAATACATTAACACAGCCAATACGACACAATTGGCTCCAGTAACTACAAATGCTTAACAGGAATGGAACTGTCTAACACAAGTCTCTCTAGCTCGTACAAGCTACATTTTCTAAGACTCAGTTCGTAACACCAGTCCTCACTGCCTGCTATTCTGGACTGGACTGCAACTAACACATCCCTAACACACTGCCCCTCGTCTGTCCAAGCTCTCCGGTCCTATGCGCAGAGCACAGGTTGAAACAGCCGTTGACCTGTGTGACCCGCCTTTGTCTGTGTGTCAGTGGGTCTTACACATTTACCATTTCAGCCCGCCACTGGAGTTATAACACTATTATGCCTAAGATGGCTTCTTTTTAAAGAAGCTATTTGGTTTTAAGTTTTAACGAATAACATGAAAGACATTGTTCCAGATGTCTAGACCAAGATCTAGATCTAGGACTAGTCTCTATACTCTATATTATATGGATAAGTAAAAACTCTCGTAGTCTTACTCTAGAATACTCTAGCTCTAATTTGAAGTCCCTAGGTCTAACATGAGAAACAGGTCTAAATCTAGTTTAATATTTTATCTTTATGTAATGATGTCAATAGATTTAATTTAGTGAAATTTAGTCTTATATTTTATCTATTTTGTATAGAATCTATATAATATAGATCTAGATCTAGTTAAAAGACCAGATCTACTCTATATTAGAATTGCTTCATTCGGATAAAGCCAAAATGAGATGTGTTTCTATACATTTATTGCAATTACAATAATTAATCAAATATCTTGAACCATTACTTTTTTATGAACTGTAACTTCTCCTCTTTAATGACTTTAATTTATTTCAATCACTTTTACATAATACGTTTTTAAAAAAATTAAGTTTACTTTTGAAGACATGACAGATTTGTTAAACATTAACATTTCATTAACATAGGGATATAATTATTTTTTAAAATTTGGAATAAAAGAAGGTAAAACGACAATAAATATCTAATGGTTAACATCTTATTGACCCATCTCAGACATTTTTCTTACAAATTATACGATGTAGATTTAATAAGAATCATTTATCTATAACGACTCGACATGTGTTGCTAAGGAGCATTTTCGCACATTCTAGCAGACTACGCACACAGGAGAAATTGCTATTTTATGCATCTTGTTCGGTTTAAAATGGGTAGCACATACCTGCCTACCGTTACGCAAAATGCGTATTCGTTACGCAAAATCGCCCAAAAATGACCGCGAGTACGCAAATACGAATTCAACCCGTCGCGTTACGCATTTCGTACCTTTTTTTTTTTTTCCTCTCTAAACTAGCTTACGAGCGGCCACGGAGGTCACGCTCAGCGGCAACTTTGACCTAGAGGTCACGCGCTAAGCCGTCGTGTGGGGGAAAAAAACAACAGAAAAGGTGGGGTGGACACATTGAGCCCAGATCTAGATATAGATCTACGTTGATTGGAAGCAATTAAATCTAGTCTACAAATGAAGAACGCGGGAGTGGTGGGAGAAGGGAGTTGGTACCACGCAAGAGCGATTGCGAGAGGCTGTTTGATATCATTCAGTCACCAACGTGACTTTATTTTCATTAGAAATTAATTAATTTGGAGCTTTATAAAAGTCGTATGCAAAAAAAAAAAATTCCCGTATTAATTTTAATCAAAAATATCGAAGCGCTATTGATTATAAACATCGTATTTTAGCTAATCTAGATCTAGAATATGGATCTAGATGTATATAGACCTCTAGAATACTCTAGATCTAAGAATCTAGATTTAGATCTATATATCATATAACAGACTAGATAGATCTAGAATAATCTAGATCTACTTATAATACTTATTATACAGTAGATATATATTCCTAGCTACCGTCTAAGATTATTAAAGATAGATTGAAATTCTCTAGTTATCTAGAAAATCTAGTAACCTAGACTAGTTCTACTAGATCTAGTGATTACTAGTCTACATTCTAGATCTTGGTCTACGTTAGTCCTATTGTAGCCAATCCACGGTAACACTCACTACTCACTTAGACTTAGAATGAAATTTTAGAGTCTAGATCTGATCTAGATCTAGCTTATTGATTTTTTTTTAGATTTAGGTTAAAGATTAAAAAGTGCAGTGCAATGACTAGGTCTAGATCTCTATTACTATTTCTAGATTCTAAGTCTATATACATGGCATAGACCTACTATTAGAAATTTATTAATATAAATTAATGTAGTAATAGGAGTATTAGTTAGATCTAGATATGATTATATCTAACTGTAATCTAACAGTTAGGTAGATAGTAGATCTAGTTGGTAGAGAGACAAAAATATAGTCACTCTAGATTAATCTAGATCTAGACTATATTACTATATTTATTTAGGCTAGAAATTTTAGTTTCTAAATTTACTAGTTATTCTCACATTATCATGATTATGAGAATTAAATTATCTATCTATCCATAGGTCTATATTAATATGTATATATATATATATATATATATATATATTAATATATATATAATATGTGTGTATATATATATATATATATATGTATATATATATATATGTGTGTATATATATATAATTTTAATATCATTTCGGTTTATACGGTAAAAAAAAAGTCGTTCGCGTGTGTGTTACACATTGAGGTCCCAAAATACACATTTTGACCCTCAGGAATACACATTTGGACTTTTTTAGGTAGGCAGGTATGGTAGCATGTCAATGCTTGTTTTAAAAATAAAATTTACACACTAGACGGGCTTTTCAATGGTGACATTAACTAAACGATGACATGTCATTATCATAAAGAAATTCAATTTTTTTTTATTTAGTTAATTTATTTATATAAAAACAATGTTAATCAATTAGTTATTGGTACCATTGTAAAGCTCGTTCATTTTTCTATAAAATGCATATGTTCAAAAAAAAATTTCATTTGTTGACGTACTCCCCATTTTACGAAAAAACAAACAAGGTATAAAACGATCACAGCCGCTAGCACGATTATTCGGTGCGGTGATGGTACGTGTAAAGGATTATCACCCTTATTTTTTAACCTTTAGGAAAAACTTCATACATATATTATTAAAGGGCTTAAAATAACCTTTCTAATGGTACCATTTATACTGTAATCAGATATTTATACTTTAAGATATGGTAGGGTAAAAAAACTCCTAAAACTAAAAAAATGTTATGCAATTTTAAAAAAAGTGTGATTTTTGCTTTGGTTTTGGGTCCCTAATATTAATAACAGCATAGAAAATGTTAAGTTTTAGTTTAAATATAATAATATAATATAACATATTATAATTGATCTAAATAATGTCAAGTCACTATTTACACTATAAAAAGCATAAAACAAATTGTGCATGGATGCTACACAGATGAACATTAATATTATAGCACACAAAAGCAGGGGAGATAATAAATTGAATTCAAAGCATATTGTAGCAAGGCTTTGGTGTTGTGACTCTAATAATAATGATAATATACCACAGCCCCTCTCTACTACAAAAAAAAAAAAAGATAAAAACATTTCACTGAAACAACAAGAAGATTGAGGGAAAAAAAAAGGAATATTTTTTAAATAAATAAACAAATGACTTTACTGATTGACAAGATTTACCTAAATATAGAACAAGATACAAGTCAATTATGGTGATTTCACCTAAATAGTTCTTACAAAGTACACCACTTGGACCTGTATTAGAAATGATTGTTCTATTCATTGTTATCTGTTAGGTAATGTAACATGGGTTACAGGGTTCAGGATGTATAACTGTGGGTGTAGAAGTATGCTTCACCGATCTAGTAGGTGACCACAGGTAATCAACCTGAGATTGGGAGGATTCTTTATTGTTTTCAACTGGGTTCTGTATTGCAGCTCGGTCACTAAGATTGTCTTGAGAAGGTCTGGATTTAAAGTAGAATTAGGGAAATGTTCATTTCTTTCAGATGCAAGTTCCCTTAGAGCACAAAAAAGGTTCTAAATCTCTATGTATCTACAGTCTTTGCCTGTAGGAATTGTTTGCCTTCTCAAGATGTTCACTGTAAAGAGAACAAAAATTGATCAAAACATTTTCATAGTGAAACACAAAACTTGGCAAAGCTTTTTTTAGGGGCTTAGTATAAAGAAAATATAAATTGATGTACACAGCATTGCTTACCATTTTATCCCATATATCTCTTGATCAATATTTTGGTTTACATTTTATCTTCATTTCAGTCTACATCTTCATCATGTCCGTCTACATCTTCATCATGCTGGTCTACATCATCATGTAGGTCTACATCTTTATCATGCTGGTCTACATGTACATGTTGTCTACCTTTTCATCATGTTGGTCTAAATAAGAATAAGAAAATAAATAAGAAGAAAAACTTTTGCCTTTTGCCAAAACAGAAGGAAACCATCTAATGTAATGTTAACCCTTAAAATGCTGAGCTGTTTCACAATGAGTGCATACCAAACGGAATTACAATTCTGGTGTTAAGAGGCTAAACTACCACATGCATTTTAAGGGTTAACTGTACATATGTTCTATTAAATCAAATTTTATATAATTAAAGGAACTTGTTTCTTCACAACTGGTGACCATGACGAGACGACAAGACACGAGTAAGTGAAAATGTTGATGTACAAGATATTTAGAGAAGCAGGCAAGGACTATGGCCTGCAGGGCGAAGAACTTAAAAAGTTCATTACACTAAAAATAGCACAAGAGGAAGAAAGAGAAGAAAGGAGGTTTAATAGGGAAGAAACCAAAAAGAAAGAAGAAGATAGAAGGAAGTAAATCTTACAACTAGAACATTCGTATTTCGTACAGATCACGCACCCTTACGCTGTTTAAACACACGTAAATCGGTGAACTCCAGGGTAACTCGCTGGGCCCTGATGCTTCAGGACTTTCAATTCGAAGTTCAGCATATTCCAGGCAAGGGAAACGTCGTAGCGGACATTCTGTCACGCTTATCATAATTATTAGCCAAGTAGCTTCTTACAAGCATGTGTTGCTTGATCTAAGACTTTGTGTCTTCATCAACTAAGACTGTGTGTCTTATCAACTAAGACTGTGTGTCTTATCAACTAAGACTGTGTGTCTTCATCAACTAAGACTGTGTGTCTTATCAACTAAGACTGTGTGTCTTCATCAACTAAGACTGTGTGTCTTCATCAACTAAGAATCTTCTATTAAGATGGTGTGTCTTAAAAATAGACTGTGTGCCTATTAAAGTAAAGTCTGTGTGACTATGTTCAAGTCTGTTTGACTACGTAAACGCCTGTGTGGCATATTCAGAGCCTTTGTGGCCTATCGAAGAACATTTTTGTTGTATTGTGTTTTGATGTTTTATATATGTTTTATAATCATGTCATTTAGATATCTTTGTAAAAATTGATTATAATTTTAGGAGGGGCGAGATGTCACGGATGAATGTGCGTATGAATGTATAATCTATTTTTACCTATGCGCGAATGACCGGAAGTGTGTTAGTTGTTAGTAAGAGTCCAGTTTGTTGTGAGATACAGTGAAGTTGATTAAAGTTTCTATGTGTTAGTTTGATCTAGTGTTTGTGTTATTTCTAAAGTCACAGCGGAACCGGGGACACCTAGACATAACATAAGGTACTTTTAAACGAGTCAGAAATCAATATAAGTAAAAGATAAAGAAGCTGTGATACCTACAAAGAACACATCATAAAGGATGCTGTGATGGAAGCTTACAATAATAATGTGAAAACATATGTCACGGAGCGAGAGCCAAAGACCATCAGAAGCCTTATAGCACAACTAAGGAAGTATAAGGCTGTCCCCCTACATATTTATTTTAATTTATTATTAATCAATTATTTGTCATGTTTTAGTTTTTTTTTCCTAATTCTAGAAATCCATTCCACAATTGACGGTACTTGTAAAGAAAAGAAGATTGAACATGTCTTTCCTTGTGTATTAAAGAACTATATGAGATTGTGTTTTCCATTTCATTGATCATATAAATATAAAGCTACTAGAAATGAAAAACCTTTCATAATACATTCACTGATAATCTGCTTGATATAAAAAAGGACAGCCAAATACTATTTGGAGCTGAGTTTACAATAGTCAAGTGTGATGAAAATACAGAATTTATAAATGTTAGTAAATGCATAGAAAATAAAGAACATTGACACACTTGACTGCACACTCAGTCAAGATACTATTTGAGACCAGCATTTTGAAGCTTAAGGACAGACCATAGAAAAATACATAAACAATTATAAGATTGACCACCATACTAGATTTTTCCAAGAAAGTTCAAATATCACTGCGGGTTCTAAACAAATTTGTTTAGCAACAGAAGTCCTAAATACTCTGCCAAATGTAGACCAAAGGGTGCCCATGTTTAAGACATTGCTACGTTGTAAATGGGTTATTAGATAAAAAATATACAGTAGACAGGCAGGGTTTGTTGGAGAACACAGCAGGGAATCAATTGCCAAAATACCTTTAAACAAATGGAAAAAAATTTATGAAGGTAAAAAGTCTCATCTACATGAAAATTGTATAGAGAGTACAGTAATACGATTAACATACCTCATGACAGACGTCAGAAAAATACTTTATTAAAGGTATTAAAAAAAGAGAACTGCAAAAACTTGCAACGTTTTTTTTGTCCTGTCATCATCTTCTCTGCTCTTTGCTTCATCAGGCAGAGAACAAAGAAAAGTAAGTCTGCTACCAAACACACTTTGTTGAAAATAATTTTTAAATAGTCTAGATATTTTAGGTACTTGGAGACCCCAACATCATCATTTTCTAAGATTGTTTTATAAACTCATCTGTGACAACAACAATAATCTCTGCATCAGACAAAAGTGGAACACAAGAAAAAGAAATGGGACAACTATAGCAGGTCTAGGTAAATGTTTTTTTGTCATATCAGGAACAGGCAGAGTTATTCAGACAGCTGGATTATCAACTACTGAGTTTTCAGAACGTTACTATAAAATGAAGATTAGTGTACATATCAGGATCAGTCAGTCAGTCAATCTCAGTTCAAGTCAGCTGTTGTATTCTTTCCAAAAATATAGTAAAATTAAAAAATGTTGTTGCCCTGTAGACTGAGTACACAAGGATTAAACATACAATTGCAAGTTATTACTGCAGGTACTTCAGTGTATATTTTTTAACACATTAATTTTTATTTTATTTTATAATAATTATGAATATTTTCTTTTCCTATGGCATTTATCTTGAATCTATAGACACTGCCCCCATCCTTATGAAACAAGCATCTCCTCTTGAATGTCCCAATGTAATTCACCTTACACACTGCCACCAACCTTGTGAATCAAGCATTTTCTCTTAAATGCCCCAATCTAATTCACCTGACACACACACATGCATTTTGTCTTAAGTGCCTCAATCTAATTCACCTTACACACTGCCCCACCCTTGTGAATCAAGTATTTCCTCTTGAATGCCCCAATCTAATTCACCTTAGGCAGACCCTACTACCACCCTACTACCCTGCGCTCCCAGACTCCAAAGGCTTTTTGGACCTGCGCTCAATGGACTCAATGCTTCTAGTGGTGCCATGTTTCTCCCTCTAAAGCTAGGGTCTGGGGGCTTTTTCTGTGCATGGACCAAAGGTTTGGATTACACTCCCTATATCAGACCAACAACATTATACACTACATTCAAGAAGAAAATTAAGAATTACCTGTTTCAAACTTCTTTAGATAATAAGTTTTTTATTTTAACTTTCATGTTTATGTTTGTAATGTTATTACAACGCCTTGAGCCTAGATTTTGTTTGTTAACACCGCTTTATAAATAAAATTTTTATTAGTATATTTATAGCCAGATAATAATGAAAACTCACAGCCTGCATGTTGGGTAGTGTTTGCCCTCCATGGTGGGCAAATTTAGCACAAAGAGATGTAAACAAAATGATCCTTGTTTGGTGTGATAGCTTGCTTCAACACAAGTAAAAAGATATTTTTAAATTATATCAAAAAGTATCTTAATTACACTGATAATGAATAATTACAAGGTCAATGAAATTAGTTTAAAATTTAAATTATTTCAAGATGTAAATAGAAAAAGTGATTTAAACTTGTTTAAGCAGCAATTCAAAATAATGATTAAAAATCATTAATAACATATTTTTTTATCTTTAAAAAGAAAACAGGCAATAAATTAATTTACCTTTACAAAAAAGGCCTTTAGCCAAAATCTCTGCATGGCTATCAATCAGTATATTACCGATAGGAACAGAAAAACAATAGTTATAGAAGTCTAAAAAAAAAAGTTTAAAAATGATTTCAGAAAATGTAATGTTTACTTATTGTCTTTGGATAGGAAAGAAATATTAGATAATTTTGAAGGGAATAAAAATGCTATGAAAAAAAAACATAATGGGTGTGTGAGGTTTGGTAAAATCCCTGCTTGCTTTCATTGTGCAGAGCAAAAATTATATATCATGGATTAAGTGAAGCTTAACTAAGTACAGGTAGTCAAAACAATGATGTTACAATGGCTTGTTGTTTACTACATTCAATGATATGTCTACAATGCCATCAGGTCTAGATGCTCGGGAGCACGTTATCATGCCTCAACGTGGCGCTCCCGTGGAAACGGCTCACTAGAGGAAGTGG
>JADKLZ010000166.1:374891-391269 GCA_021533235.1 Biomphalaria straminea | reverse complement strand
ACAGTTGTTGAGCGTGCCATTACAGAAGTTGGACATTGTACATCACTCGACAGCAAAGACTTTGCACTTTACTGCCGCTATGGAAGTAATACTAAATTCTACCTGGTATGTGTTCGATTTTATCTTATCCACTTTTCACATGTCATGGTTGTATGAATGAGTTTATTGTCTCACATTGAAAAATATTTTACATTTAGATGATAAAGTAAATTTAATGGAATGTATCGTTTTAATTTGTATGTTTTTCTTTATTTTTTTTAAATTTGAGCATATTTTAATTATGTAATTAAAATAAGACATTTGTCTTTAAAATGTTTAACCTTAGTTTTGATTTTTGGTTTTCTTCCGTCGTGAAATGGATATGGTTAATCTCGTCTAACAATTTTTATGTAAGGCTTTGAGCGACAGCAAATACTGATTATATCAGCAAAAAGGGCAGCAAAGATTACGATTACTAAGAAAACTGTCATCTTTTAACGTTAGCGAAAAGGTCTTGGCTATGTTTTATCACGCTCACATCGGCAATATTTTACATTTTAATATCACTGCCTGGTATGGCAATCTAAGCACTAAGAATAAAAATAAACTCTAGAGAATCCTAAATGCTGCTGGTAAAGTCATTGGCAAAAAACAAACCCCATTAGGGCAGCTGTTTGATGCAAACATCCTTACAAAATCTAAAAAGATTCTAGAACTTAGAAATCACCCTTTGGGTCAGGATTTTGTGATTTTACCATCACAAAAGAGATACAAGACACCGATGGCAAAGACAAACAGACACACAAAATCTCTTTTGTTCCTCTGGCAATTAAATCATTAAACAGAAACAATCTGATGTAAACTTTTGGCATGTACATTGTGAGTGAGTCTGGTGTGAATGAACATTTTGTTTCTTTCTATAGTTATAAATGTTTTGTTTGGTATAATGCACAAATTGTAAGACAAATTTCCTTATGGACAATAAAGATTATTATTATTATTATTATTATTATTATAAAGAAAGAAATAAAGGTATCATTTAATTGTAGAGTAGCCAGTCATTTTTCTTTGGGACAGTATTTCTTCTAGTTCTGTGGTCGTTGCTTTTTTTCTGTCCATAGCTTTCCTCAGTATCAGCTTTATGCACAGACAAACAAGAAAGCCGCCTATATCCTCAAAATGTTTAAGGCCTCCGACAGGATAAAAAAATAGAGAAAAATAGCGAAAGTTTGATCAGATCTCAAACATGGTAGAGCACTATGACTCTTTATTTACCAGTCTAAATCTGTCTCTAATACGGAAATTGCTATATATGAATTTCAGTTATTTGTCAGTTATTTGGGCATTTTGTACTAAATTGCGTAATTTCTTATTTCGCACTCTTTTTTATCATTTTTTTTTTGGCAGGGGCCTCCAAAGTCACTTTGCCTAGGGTCTCTAATTATTCAAGTTCTGCCCTGCTATCCTTATCACTATTTCTCTATACCTTACTAAAATTTAGTAACCTGTTTGTTACATATTATAACCTCTCCACTTGACTGTTTGTGACACACAGTACAACCATCAAACGTTAAAAGTTTTGGCACTTAGAAAGCCTCTAAGACAAATCATTGATTCTCTAGCTCTCTCACATTCTGCTTTGACAATTTCATGTCCTGTACGTTTCTCCTAATGCAAAGAAATCTTCTACCCAGTATTTTCTGTTATGAATAGTGAAATAATTGTTTTTCAATCTTTTGAATATCACTTCTTTGAAGAAATACAAATCCCGCGAGGTGAAAAATAGCACTAACTTCAAATTATTTTCTAAGCATGATTGTATGGCTAAGCATTTGTTATAAAAAAAATAATAGGTTTGAGTTAGTATGTTTTCTTATTTCTTCTTCTGTTCTATTTACAGCTCAGTCTAACAATTGTGATACTAGCAATACTTCTCTATCGTCAAGAAACACAAGATACAGTATTATCTTTTGTCCAGGAGTTTCATTTAATAATATTGGCTCTATTTTATATCCCCCTGATTGTATGCCTAGTTATATGGGTGTTGATAATATACCACAATAATGAACAAACATTGATCAGCAAAGAAAAGGAAAGTATAGGAGAGGTTTGTATTTCATTTAAATGTTTTCTATTTATTTCATTCAAATAAAATATACCTCTGTGATCTAATGAGTTATATTGAACATGATTAATAAATCATAATAAACAAATCTTTACCACTATCACTAAGCAATAATTCTTTCTATTATTATTAATTATTTCTATTTTTATTATTATTTTTTTGTATCATTTTTTTTGTGCGAATTAAATTTATGCAAAAATATGGGCAATTTCATTCTTAACTTTAAGTGCTCATCTTTGAATATATTTTCTTTTTAGTAAATTTTGTGGTACACTTTTGAGGCTGTCATATAATTTTGTTGTTAAATTCTTAAAAGTAACTCAGGTTATTCCAAAACACAATGCCTGTGGTTAGACAAAATACAATATAAATTATGCGCCTTCCATTTTGGTACGTAATTATTGTATTATATAGCGCTACTTTCATGATTATAGCATGCTCATAGCATTTATGGACCCGTGGGGGGGGGAGGGTATATTTAGGAGTTGGTTTTCCGTGCTGCCTTTAGGCGCTCAGTAAACACAACTCTGCCCGAGTCGAGTGTCGAACCTCGACACCCCTTCTAGGTAGCCAAGCCAAGCCAAGTTCAAGCGCACTTAGCCTCTCGACCACGCTTCCCACTCATTAGACATAATGAAACATTTTGATATAAATCTATTTGATGAATTTAAAGGAATATTATTAATAACTAGAAATTCACAGGCTTTGACCAATGAAACAATATAGCTAAGCCTAAGAACAGTTTGCTAAATAGTCAAAAGACGTTTCTGTCTGTAGAGATGTTGACACACAGCATTTACATTTGTAGTAGCACACATTAGAGGTCGCCAAAGATCCAATAGCATTTAGATAGGCTCAGTGGCTTCACTAGGGTCGGTGTCACCCGGTGCGTAAGCTCGGGGTATCCCCCCCCCCCAGGAAAAAATAATCTTCCCCTCAAAAACAAGCAGCTTTATTTATTTTAAACAATGAAACTGTAAGTTAATTAATAAATTGTTTTTACTCGAAAAATGGTTTTCGATCCTATTTTAAAATGTTGTTTTTCACATTTTATCATATACATTAAAAATGTAAAAAAAAAAAAGTACTATCATAGAATTGAGAAACCTTGAGTTGAACTTATTTTTACTAGTGTTTCTCAGCTGATTCCGAAAAGGCAAATCAAGAATGAACAGGTTTACGTCCTGCTAGACCGCGTCAAAAAAAAAAAGCATATGATACCAACAAGGGGCAAAAATTCTGTTTTGTAGATTTTAAAAATAAGTTTGATAGCGTTCATCGAAATCACTCTGGAAAATAGCACGAGAGTAGGGCATCTTGCAACAATCTGTCCAGATTCAGCGACATGCCTAAAACAAATCTAGCTGTTGTCTTACAACAGACAGTAGAATTCTTCAACATCGATACGGATATGAGATAAGGGTGTATCTTATCCCATTTCTCTTTCTAGTAGCCATCGACGATTTCATTAAACCGGCTGCATTCGGATTTCCATGGCGTAAACCAAACCGGGTTGGATTTAGCAGGCGACATAGAATTACTTTGAAATACAATTAAATGTGTACACGAGATGACGGATAAAGACGCCCTTAAAGCTATACAGGGTGCAGGTTATCCAGTTCCCAATCAACATTGGCCATACAGATCTTGAACAAATAGTAAAGTTAACTTATTTACGCAGTGTTATCTCAAGTGATGGAGATGCATATCATGGTGTTGCATGTCGGATTGGAAAGTAGCCGTCTTTCAATAAGTACGGCTTATCTGAACAAAAATAAATCAATTATCATGGAGATTAAAATCCACCTTCTCAATACAATCATTGTCCCAACGGCCATCTACGTTTCGAGGTGTGGAAGGTTAAAAAAAAAGAGGCTGAGTAGTGATGGCTAAGAAGGATCCTTCGAATCCTCTCGAGATAATTTTACAGATAGAGAAATCTTTTCGCACACAGGCATTCGCCATCTAAAGGAAGTGTCGACTGAACATCAATTGACATTTGTGAGACATATAATTAGAAAAGACGAAATACGATCACCAAATTCAGCGTCAACATGAAAGCTAAAAGGAAGAAAAAAACAACAACAAGGCCGTCCACGTCTAACCTGGCGTCACACCATTTCGTGGGCACCTCCTGAGAAGTGGCTGTTAAAGTCGCCTTAGAGTAACTTCTGTGGAAAACGAGAAAGCTTGCTGCCTTATGCTCGAGTTGCGCGTGAGAGGCTTTCTTAACACATTGCAACAATGATCCTTACGTTCACCATTCAACTGGTCAGATAAGATGTTTGGGGGAGTGCCTTAAATTTATTTAAAGTTGTCCGGGGCAAAGCCCCGTGTGCCAAGCGTTTTTCTATATTTATGAGCTTTGAGAAGTTTTTCTCCTGGCGTCTACAACACATAATAAAGTCAAATAGAATTAAATTACGAAGGATTGGGACATGATGATACTAAATTGTGAGAGAAATTCGATTCAGTCATATCTTTAAAAATTATATTTTGGAAAAGTGAATTTTTTGGGTGTCACCCGGTGCGGTCCGCACCCCCGGCACCTAAATAGTGACGCCACTGGATAGGCTAGAAATGCATCCTTTACTATTGTTGTGATATCATATTGTCTGAGTAAAGTAAAATATGTAACAATACAAACCACAAAGCCTATATATGGATAAGAACTTCACATTTACATACCTAATGCTCAATACTTATATATTTCTTTCCCATTTTCTATATCGAACACAATTTATTCATTAATAGTAAGTAATAAAAATTTTTCTTAATACTTAAGGACAATGAATAATTTGTGCTAAGTTTTAACTTGACCCAAAAATGAGAAGAGTGATAAAGTGTTTAAAATGTGTAATAACCAGACAGCTGAGCTATTTTACAGCTTTTCTATGACAGTAACATCTATAAGTAGATGTGTTTTTTTTTTAATTAATGAAAGAACCACCTTTCTACATCTACATATACAAAAGATATATTATAATCAATTACAAACCAATAATTTATTGTAGCGTTAAATTCATAATATTCTTTACATCTTGTAGACTTTGATTCATAATACCAAGTCCACTGAAGAAAGTGCTAAGGATAACAAAGGTAAATGGAGATAATTAAAAGACATCTTTGCATTTTAAATATAGTTAAATTATTATAATACAAGATGACATATTAATTTAGGTAAGGTGACAAGACATCTCCACTTAGGCGTGACAGGCCCGCTTTGGAACATCTGTCACGCTTTTCATGAAGTGTCCGGGCGGAACGGGCAGCGTCCCGCTTTCATAAAAGGTGGACCATGTCACTCTTCTATTTTCAAATCTTTCTTAATCTTTTACATAATAACTTAAAAGTTACCACTTTTTATGTGTTTTCTTGTTCTGAGTAGCAAACTCCTGTGTTAGAGACTTGAGTAGTGCTTTCACTTTGCAACATCCTGCCTTTTTCTCGGAAACTGACGTCATCACGTTTTCTTTCGACTTTTGGCGTGTTGTCGTTTGTGCATGTTTCTCGCTGATTCTGTGAATCAATTTCAACATAACGTATTTCTTGGCTTTCTGCTCACGTCGAAGACAGTGTGATGAATGTCGTACACAAAACAACAAATTTCATAGGCGTGTACGGATTACCCATTTCTAAAGAGAGCAAGAATAATCAACAACCACAGAGGAACGCGATGCTAAGAATGTCACTCATAGATTTCTATTGGAAATATGGATCAAACCAAACATCTAAATGCAGATTGTAACTTGCATTTGGTAAACCCAGTAAGATTCCATTAAGGTAGCTTACTTCTCCATTGTTTATATATTGGTATGATTAATCAATTCGCTGTAGCTTAAGCTACGATTGCCTATGATACAGTTCACACTGAAGCTCTGATTATTGAGGGACAGAATGTTAGTGCTCTTGCTGCCATTGACGGATTGGTTCAGACATGCACGAAAAGAAGCATGAAAACGAGAAAGTTCCACTTCAACGACGTACGCAAGGATGACGCGAGTTGGTTAGAAAATAGTGATATACCACGACAATCGTAAACTTTGAAAACGTTTCACAAGACTGCAATTATTTAAATTATTTTCTTTTGTACATTGTGTGTAAATTGTGTGTATACATTGTGATGTAGTGTACTAACTTCTAGGTTATGGACATATTGCTCTATAATACTAAGTTGTTTTTTTCCTATGATGGGCATATGTCCCGCTTTGGTTCCCCAAATATCTGGTCACCTTATTTTAAGTTATATGGAAAACATTTGATTGAAACGTTAATTTTTTTTCACTTCAAAAGATCTTTTCATGCAGCTATTGTTTAAAGTCGATGCTCATGTTATAGATACATACTGAGAAGTTGTTCAAGCCATCACTTAAAATTTGCTGGAATTGTATCTAAACCAGTAGTACACACCGGCTAGACCTTTTGAATTATTACTATGCTATAACGTTTATTATGGCCGGAACACCACCTTTTTTAAAAAATAAATGTCTCACATTTGAACGATCAACCTTGCATACATCTTTTTAGCCCGTGAATTATTGTATCAGTTACAACGAAATTTCATTGCTCTCTCTCTCTTTCCTTCCCTCCTATTTTGGTCTCTGGAACCTCCATTCGTTTTTATTCTCACTTGCCCATCTTTATTTCTCCCACATAGACTTTTGACTCGATTTTGATAGACCTTAACGTCTCATATTTTGGTATGTTTATTTTAGTAGCTTATCCACACAACCATCACCGCAACAACAAAAAGTCAGTCCTTCATTCACATTCCTGTTCCCCTTTTTACGTTTATCTTATTTATTTCTTTATTTAGACCGCGTCTAAAAGAAAGAGGAAGTGACGTAAGTCGCATTTAAATAAAAAGGCTAATGGAAAAAAAGGAATTAGTGTTATTTTTAGACCACTTTAAAAGTAGACTGCGGCCATTTGGGGAAATACCGAAAATAAAATAAAAGAGTTTGCGTTTGCGAATAGCTATTGTCTTGTTTCAAATCAATCAAAGCAGGTTCTTAGTCAGCGTTTGAAAGGTAAAAGGAATCTATATGCGAAATTTCATATAAATGATAAAAGGATTGACTAAAAGAATAATAGGAACTGTTGACATCAAGAACTGTGATTTTTTTTTTGTTAGCAAAAATAATTGTATGTAAAATGTTTTAAATGTTTCGCATGTTACTTCAGAGTAGAAGGTAATCTATCTTATCTTATCTTATACAATACAGACGTTACTTCAAAAAAGAAGATAATTACGTCCTACGCGTCATGCATTTAGTCAGGCATATTAACCAATGACTTAAATTCTGCCAAGTCACTGGTTTTCCTGGCTAGCTCAGGCAATCCATTCCATGCTCTAATAGCGCTAGGGTAGAAGGAGCTTTTGTACAAATTTGTAGTGATTTGAGTTGCTAGTCTAAACCTTATGAAAGAAGACGGGGGATGGGATAGGGCAAAGTAGGAACCCAGGACCTTCAAGAAGTTTGAACAACAGACTAGCTCGCAAACGGACGACCAGGCGGTTACATATAAATTTATTTACTTTTATGCAAATAAAAAAAAACTAATTTATAACATTCGATTTAGGTACAGGTACACGTACATCAGATGCAGATGAAATTTCAGCATATATCGGGGAAAAAGTCTTATCATCGAGGTATGAGTCAATGTCTGAATTGTATTTTTCTTTGTAGTTTGTCAAAGAAAGTTTTCTTGACACAGTCATTCTCTTTCTCTGTCTCTCTCTCTCTTACACACTTAGACATATTGTTATAACCCTATTGCCCTATTGGCGGCGCGAAAGGATTAGCAGTGTGTTACCAGCTGACATTTGTGACACAGGCCAGCTAAACAGTTTAGCGTGCTACATCGAAGGGCAAGGCATGAACTTTGCACGTGACCACTGTTATGGTCATCTGATCATAAGCCTCTGTCTTTCTCTCTTACACACTTAGACATATATAATGAATTAATATCAAAAGATAAAATTCAATAATTAAATAACTTTAATATATTTTGTATTTCTCAATAGAGATGCAGTGAATGAAAGAAAACGAAAATTATTTAAGTTGTGTTTATTCGCACTATTGCCAGTTTTGGTAAGTATATAAGTATAACAGTAAAACAATACTCGTAAAAAAAGTTCAAAATGATTATTATAACAAATAATGTGATAAAGAGTGTTAACATCAGCTCTTACAGTACTAGCGAATTAGAATATACATGTTGTGCACTATAGTATTTTTCAATGTCAATGTTGGTAAATGCAAAGTAAGAGTACTACCTTAAAATTAATAACAATAATAATAGTATTATTATTGACATTTCCGTACCACTACCTCATAACTCAAGAAAAATTGAGCTGGAAAAACAGCGAAAGAATGGGAACTTAGGCTTGGAGATTAAGCGTTTATGGAAGTTATCTAAAATAACAATATACCCCATTGTCATATCAACCGAGGGGATAATAACAACTGACCTCACAGATACCTTCAAGGCTCTGGGCATTCCTAGGAACATTCTCGTTGCCTGTCAGAGGGCCGTACTGCTGCAGACCTGCCACATCACCAGAAAGTTCCTCAGTGGAAACTGATAAAGGGACTACAATGAATTTTGTCTCCCTTTAACGAAACTCGACCCTGGCCCCGCCAGAGAAAGAATACTCGTTCTTTTCTAACATAATAATAATACAAATAAAAATTGACATAGCAGTCCTGTTATCCGAAAGAAAAATTTGATAATGAAAGTGCTCAAAATAGGGAAATCTACGTTGAATATAAAACATTTGTCCTTAATACGATGTCAGGGGAAGTTGACAAGAGATATGTTTGAGTTACGTCTGTTTCTAATATTAACCATAGGACAAAACTACTTTAGAAAGTTTACGTGCAAGATGATTCATAAGTGCTTGAGAGTAAATATGTTTAATAATTACATTAATAATTGCAATGATTGTAATATACATTATAGATACTCTTGATAATGGACCTCATTCACCAATCGTAAACGCATTTAACCACGTCATAATATTGATAAAACAATGACAAATGCGTATCACGTGACAGCCTTTATAATTATAATAATAATAATAATAATCTTTATTGTCCGTAAAGAAATTTGTCTTACAATTTGTGAATTATACAAAAAAAAAACATTATTTAAAGAAAAATGTACATTCACACCAGACTCACTCACAATTAACATATGAAAAGTTTACATTAGATTGGTTCTATTTAATGATCTGATTACCAGAGGAACAAAAGAGTTTTTGTGTCTGTTTGTCCTTGCTATCGGTGTCTTGTATCTCTTTTGTGATGGTAAAATAGCAAAATCCTGACCCAAAGGTGATTTTTTATTTCTAGAATCTTCTTAGATTTTGTGAGGATGTTTGCCTCAAACAGCTGCCCTAATGGGGTTTGTTTTTTGCCAATGACCTTACCAGCAGCATTTAGGATTCTCTGGAGTTTATTTTTATTCTTAGTGCTTAGATTGCCATACCAGGCAGTGATATTAAAATGTAAAAATGATTATGGATTACATAATATGTATAGAATTATATTTTATAAAGGAATACCTTACAAACAACATTACAATGACTGCGTATGTCAAAGAGATGCGGTTTACAGTTTACAATTTTTATTGTTGTTAATCAATGGACCTCATTCACCAATCGTAATTAAACAACATTTAGCCACGTGAATCTGTTTATATTACAACTAACTGACTTATATATTGATTAATTGTTTGATTGATCCGTGTTTCATTAGTGAAAGAAAAATTGTGTAATGTTCTAGCTTGATCCGACAACGAGTGTGGGGAAAAAAGTTTTCAAAGATTGTACCCAATAGATAGAGTAAGTTAAGCTTTGATACAAAATAACTGCTAAACGTATTTTACAAAACATCTATCACTTCAGAACATCGAGAAGAAGAGGGTTATGGCATGAACCTAGAGTCGACCTAGACTGATCGAAAAAAAAAAAACGTCTATTACGGTTTTCCTACAAATGATGATGTATACTGCTGTAAAAAAGAATTACTATCTCGTTGGCTATACCCGGAAAAAAACTTTTTTTTTTCAAAATAAAAATTTTCAACAGTTTTCAAAATGGAAAAAAGAAAAATATTTAAAAGTGGCTATAAAAGCATGGCGTAGTCAGTCGTATTGTACCGATAGCTGAGCTGTTGATTACATTTAATATTTGCTTTCAATTTATATTATCTAAGCTTTGCTTATATTTGTACGAAAATCTAATATAGATTACAACTTGACCAGATCTTAAAAGTTCTAAATCATACTTCAGTTTCAATATAGATGTCTATATATATTGAAAGTACCTAGATAATAATTATACGGTTACACATTTGTAGCTTTGATTTAATGGGTAGCGTGATTGGTACAGCAAGCTTACGGTGCCGAAGTTTGAGTTCGATACCCGGCTGGAGCAAAAAAAAAATGTCCTTTATTTTATTTTATTTCCAGTATTATAATGAGTTGTTATTTTTTTTAGAAATGCATTTTTTAAAATGTTTTTTTAATTTGTTTTCTTCAGATTACATCTTTTTTATTACCTCTAGTGGTAATTTTAAGCGTAAGTATTTATGCTATATAGATATTTTGTCAGTTTCTTAATAATTTTTCCTTTCAAATAGTATTTGCATGAATAAGTAAGTATTGCAATTTTTATTTTTTTATTTTTTATATATATATTTTTACAGAATACTGAAAAGATTGATTCAGAATGGATCACCGTGGAAACATATTTATTTGAAAAATCCTCTATATTTGCTAATTGGCATGTGCCATTCCAAAATAGACAAGTTTTAAATAACCAAGACTATCATACAACATTCATGTTGGCATCTGAGAGAGGGTATTTAAAAACTGTTCAACTCTGTATAGCAAAAGGTGCGCCAATAAATGATAAAGATAGTCAAGGCTGGACTGCATTAATGTTAGCAGTTAAAAACAGACATGTTGATGTGGTCAGTCTTCTTTTAAAGTCTAATGCTTCAGTAAATGAAAAAGATACGCAAGGGATCACTGCATTAATGTTGGCCTCTTATTTTGGATATTTGGATCTAGTTCACATTTTAGTAGAGTTTCAAGCAAATGTAAATGATAAAAATGTTGCTGGGTGGTCAGCTTTGATGATAGCCTCTCAATACGGACACATTGAGATTGTCAACTTTCTTTTGAAAAAAGGTGCCAATATACACCACAGAAATATATACAATAATAATGCAGTATATATAGCATCGTTTTTTGGGCAAATAGAGATTTTAACCTCTCTTTTAAGAGCGCAACAAAATGTGAACCATATAGGCTTTAATGGTTGGACTTACTTGCAAATTGCTTGTGTATCCGGTCAAACAGATTCTGTTAACACTCTTATAAGACTAGGTGCCGATGTAAATAGAAAAGATGGGAATAGTTGGACTGCTTTGATGTTAGCATCTTATAATGGACACGAAGACATTGTCAAGACTCTCATAAAAGCTAATGCATCTGTAAATGAAAAATGTATTAAAGGGTGGACTGCACTTATGATGGCCTCTTACAGAGGACATGTTCAAATTGTTCAAATGCTTTTATATTCAGGGGCATCAGTTAATGAAAAAGACACTGTTAAAAGGACCGCACTTATGATGGCTTCTTACAAAGGATATACTCAAATTGTCGAAATACTATTGGCTTCTGGAGCAGCAGTTAATGAGAAAACACTCAGTGGAGAGACTGCATTACTCATGGCATCTAAATATTTAAGGACTGACATCGCTAAAAGTCTTTTAAATTTTGGTGCCTCAGTTGATGGAATAGCTATACGTGGATTAAATATTTCTCATCGAGATCATGATGCAATTAATATAACAATGTTAGTGTTAGAGCTTGGCTGTTCGCTTCATGAAGGTTACATTAATGGCAATGAAGCACTTGTTAGGTCGATTTTACATGGAAACTTAGACATGGTGAAGTATTTATTAGAAAACGGGATAGATCCAAACAAAACTATGCCATTGTTATTGGAAGCAACCCTTAGAAACCATTATGAAATTGTAAAATACTTAGTAAAAATGGGCTTCTCGGTGAGTGAAACAGTTGCTGGCTTTACTGCAGTGATGTATGCATCTTTAAATGGGAATCGTGAAATTCTTAATTTTTTAGTACAAAATGGCGCATCGGTAAATGAGAAAAACAACGACAATTGGACAGCTCTAATGGTGGCATCACAGAATGGCCACATTGATGTGGTTACATCATTATTGAATTATGGAGCGTTAGTCAATGAGACGAACATAGATGGTTTCACAGCATTGATGCTAGCTTCACAGCAAGGTCATGTTCAAGTTGTTAGAACTTTATTAAAAGCTAATATAGCTGTTGACAACCAATCCAAAAACGGTTTTACAGCACTAATTTTTGCCTCTTACTTTGGCCATACAGAAATAGTTAAAGTATTAATACAGTTTAATGTTTCAGTTAATTGTAAATGTAATTTTGGATTGACAGCTTTAATGATGTCATCATTAAACGGTAATGTTGAAATAACAACCATTTTATTGGACTCGAGAGCATTAGTTGATGCTGTGGATAATAATGGCACTTCGGCACTGATGTTTGCCTCTGAAATTGGGAATGTAGAAATAATTAATACCTTGTTAAAATATGGGGCATCGGTAAATGTTGTGCGTAACGATGGCTTTTCGCCATTAATGTTTGCATCTAATTATGGAAAAGTTGAAGCTGTTAAACGTTTAATAGAAGCTGGAGCTTTAAAAACTAATACTCGAAATGAATGGAAGTCTTTTATTATCGCTTTGCAGAATGGTCATTTAGATGTGGTTGTGAGCCTTTTAGAAGTTCAGAATTCAGTAAATACAAAATATGAGCACGATTGGACACCGTTAATGATAACTTCCCAGGCAGGACACAGAGATATTGTTGAGTACTTACTAAAAAAAGGTGCATCCGTGAATGACAAAAATAAAGATAGACGGACAGCTCTAATGATTGCTGCTGAAAATGGACATAAAGACATCGTTAATATTCTTCTAAGGAATAATGCAAACGTACAATTGAAATCTAATGATGACTGGACAGCTATTATGTTCGCAGCGGCTAAAGGTTTTATTGATGTAGTGAAGTCATTACAACAATATAACGCACAGGTAAATAATTACTCTAAGTATGGAAAAAATGCACTGATAGTTGCATCTCAATTTGGCCAATATAAAGTTGTCGAATGTTTATTGAAATCAGGTGCGAATATTAATCAAATGATTCATGACAATTTCACTCCCTTTTTAATAGCAGCTCATAATGGATACACTGAAATAGTCAAGCTGTTATTAGATTACGGCGCTGACATAAATGAAAAAGTAAAAGATGGATTGACTGCATTGATGTTGGCATGTAGTAAAGGACACACAGAAACGGTAAAACTATTACTACAATCTGGTGCTTCAGTGGATGAAACTAATAAACAAGGTTGGACTGCATTGATGATAGCTTCTCAAGCTAGAAATCCCGAAATTATAATGCTTCTTTTAGAGTTCAATACAAAGGTGGAAATTAATATTACGAAACATAGCACTAATATGGATAAGTTAATTGCACAATCTGCAAAGTCTGTAAATAAAAAAAATTTTTGCGGTAGGACTGCCTTAATGTTAGCATCTTACAATGGATCTGTCAATGTCGTCAAATTACTTTTAGACTCTGGTGCCGACGCTAATATCGAAGATAACCGTGGTTGGACAGCGTTAATGTTAAGTATCCACGAAGGACATATAGAGACAGCTAGACTCATTTTGGATTATTTTCCTTTATCGAATGACTCAAATGGACCGAAAAATATGTGCACACCGCTTTTAATAGCTGCAGGACGTGGAAATACTGAAATGGTGACATTGTTACTGAATTCATCAGCAAACGTCAATGAAAAACGCTCAGACGGTGTAACAGCACTAATGATGTCATCTTTACAAGGACATATGGAAATAGTCCGTTTACTTGTTAAATTCAATGCAACAGTCAATGAAAAAGATATAAATGGGGTAAGCGCATTGATGTTTGCTTCAGTAAAAGGACATTCTAATATTGTCGATTTTCTTTTACAATCAGGAGCCATAGCAAATGATAAAGATCTTCAAGGCTGGACTCCTCTAATGCTCTCATCCTACCATGGCCATACTAAAATAGTGGAAGTACTTTTAAGATCTGGTGCTAATGTTAGTGAACAGAATAATGTGAAATGTACGGCGTTATTGATAGCGAAACAAAGAAATCACAAGGAAATAATTCAACTTCTGGTTAAATATGAACAAATGGAAATTCCGATTAAGGAAAGCAATAAATGCCAAAACGCTTTAAAAACACAACTGTTAAGTCATCTTAATACTGAAACCTTTAAATTGCCCGAGAATGTTACGATAAGCTTCAATGTTCTTATTGACAACGTTTTGCATACAGTAGAACAAACTTTTAGTAACTTAGTTTTGTTACCTGTTGAAGTTGAGGGTCTAACAATAAACCATTTAAACATTCTCTCATCCCGATTACATCTAACTAAGTAATAGCCTCGTAATCGAGCCTTAAAATACGACGGAACCTTGATTTCAACCTTGAAATAAAATTATTATTCTATACTAAATAAATGGGATAGAAAGTGCATTTTTTTTACATTTATTACAATACTAGAAACAAGTAATTTGTTATAAAAAAAAATTCAATCTCTACAGTTTATAGTGTTATAACACAATGATTATAATTGTTGTTAGACAAATATACTAAAAACAAACTGTTGTCATTAATCACATATAAAAAAGTGGTCTCGTTCTATGCTATTATCGCCTCAATAAACTATTAAAAAAAAACTCATTCTAGTGCCAATATGTAGTACTAGTATACAATTAAACATTGACTGAAGGACTAGATTTTATATTTCTCTTCGACTTAGAGCAATAGGTGGCAACTTGCGTCCCCCCCCTTTTTTGGAAAAAAAAAAACGGCACCCCTGATTGCATGTAGGACTATTATCAAAGCAATAGTGTGTGTGGGTTGGGGGAGGGGTATAATTAATATTGGTAATCGAATAGCCATTGCTACTTTTTTTGGAGCTATTTATATGCGACATATACTTATATTTATATTTTGAGGCTCTTCGCGAAATAAAAATAGTATAGTATTAAATAAAATACTCAGAAGAAAGACACAAAAATAAAAGGCTCTTTCCATATGCTAGGACAAATTTGTACAATTGCCCTTTCTTCCCTAGTGCCTTTAAAGCATCGAATGAGTTGCTTGAGCTAGCCAGGAAAACCGGTGACTTGGCAAAAATTAAATCATTGGTTAATATGCATGACTAGATGCATGAAGGTAGGACGTAATCATCTTCTTTTTGAAGTAACGTCTGTATTATATAAGATTAGAAAAAAAAAGAAGAGAAGAGAAAAATAATATATTGTTCACAAACCAGAGGAGAGTTTCTTGGTAGGGCGATTTAAAGCGGGCCATTCAATGAAACGTAACATATAATTAAAAAGCGGGCAGTTTTATTGAACGCGCAAAACAAATGTAGAGGTATGGCCAAGGTATTATGTGAGCATAAGCATAAGCAGGACGTAATAATAATAAAAAAGGCGAAGGCCAAAAAATACCAACTGAAAAGCAAAAGATTAGTAATTAAACTGAGCTCTTTATTGTTATAAAGGGTTTAAATCCACGAAAACTGAAATGGAAAAGTGGTTTGAGTGCTGGGACAAGTCCCAAAAAGCCCGTGGAGTCTGGGAGTGCATGAGGCGCCGTAACCGCACTTCCCCGTGGTGGAGGCTGTCCAGGCCTGAGCAAGCTGTTATAGCACAGTGCAGGACAGGCCACTGTCCTGTTGGCTCATACTTTTCACGGTTATGGCCATATTTTGACTCACGGTACCCCGCTGCGGGGAAGAAGAGGAAACCGTGCCCCACATTCTGTTTGACTGCCCCAGACTTGCTGATCTCCGTCTCGACAGGTCTGGGAATCCAAAACTTCTCGACCTGTATGGTAACGCCTACGCACTACGCAAGACAGCAGGGTTTCTGTCCAGGGCTTTTGAGGATTTAAGCTTCTCAAGTCCTCACTCAAATGGAGTTTGATGATGATGATTGTTATAAAGGAGAATTGGGAGGTAATCGATTAAAGGGCTAAGGTAAAAAAAAGTCATCGATTATTGTTTAAATCTATCAATCGTTAGTAACAGTAAAAATACTTGGTCTTACGAAACATTCATCATAATTT
>JADKLZ010000166.1:333637-350980 GCA_021533235.1 Biomphalaria straminea | reverse complement strand
TTTTTTTTTGTTTTGCACATTGAAAAGAAGTAATACAATTGACTAGATGTAATTCAATCTAAAAATATGGCCATTATCTGGATTAGCATTTGCTGCCCCTATCCCATAATACAATTCTCGTCTGCCGTAAGTTAGACTCCGTGTTCAAATTTCTGTGGGGCCCCGTAAGGCACATATGAATTAGCCATGAGGATATACATAAATATGTTTATGGCCAGGAGGTCATCTAATTACTGACCATTTCATTATAATGATGTCCCTTTGGTACTGTTATGATTCCAAAATATATACTGAAATATTGTGATACACATTGCCTACGTAACACAGACATCTCTGCCGAAAGAAGTTTACATTTTCAATGTCCTTATACGAAGATGAGACAACGTCTTTAACTTACAATATTGTCATTTAAAAAAACAAACCCTGCTAATAAAAAAATGTATATGTCCCTCCCCCCCAAAAAAAAAAAGTTTGAGAAAGTCTACATTACTAGATAAAACACACACAAACACTCACTAGATTTAAAAATCTCAATCTATAGTTGTTATTATTATTATTATTATTATATTATATTATTATTATTCTTATAAGTAAGAAAAAAAAAGTCAAAGGATCCATACTAAAATATACAATATAGAGCCTAGCAATAACGGGCGTTGCAGTAGATAATGCTAGTATAATTATATTTATAATATTAGATATATTGTATTAGTCCTTCAACTATTCTAATAAATAAAATATTTTTGTATCCAAATGTATTATCTAAATGAGTTTAAATCAAAAGAATCCTATTTTTGAACACTTAAAATAATAATGTAGGCTATAGAATAACATGATCTTGGCAAGCTATAAGATACAATGAAATGAGGAATTTTTATAGTTTCTAGTTAGACTTCCAATCGATGACTGTTACACTGACAACCATTGACTAACAATGACTTCATTTATGGTCGCTGCAAAAATGAAGGACACATGACAAGGACAAATGACAAGGACACATGATCGCATGCACAATTTTTTTTTTTATATCTTAGTCTTGACATTTTAACAGTGTCATAAAATGCGGTCGTAAGGTTCGCGTAATGTCATAAAACAATGGTCTTCAGTCACTTGGCCGGCATCAGACTAGGACCTTCAATTGGTGTGTGTGTGTGTGGGGGGAGGCTCGCACAGCATTTAAGAAATAATTTTGAAAAAAAAAATGAAAATTGTATCAGATCTCATGCATAATATATATATATATATATATATATATATATATATATATATTACTCAGTAGTTCAAAAGGTTTTACATTGTCAAAAAAAAATAAATATTTCATAGTCTCTCTCGACAAGTAATATCATGCTTCCCCAGAAATTGTTCATAGTTCATTT
Organism: Biomphalaria straminea; assembly: GCA_021533235.1. NCBI lineage: Eukaryota > Metazoa > Mollusca > Gastropoda > Planorbidae > Biomphalaria > Biomphalaria straminea. The sequence continues at coordinate 349,604 of JADKLZ010000166.1, read as the reverse complement.
GGTTGTCCTATTTTCCGGCTGTAGACATCATGGCTATTGTTCTTCCGGCTGTAGACATAAGTTACGAATACATTGATTATACATGTCCTTACATGCCAAACTATGAAACAGGGATTCTTCCGAAGGCAGCCGTCTCCAGTTTCCATGGAAGCCAGGAAGCCAACAAAAAAAAAACAACAACCGGAAAACAAAATGCTAAATGTTTTTGTTGGTGTGTTTACTAGTTGACAGATCAGCGTGAATCCCCATTGTTCTAATGTTGTTATGTCCTACACTATATACTATATACTTATAACTGGGCTAATCAATGCAAACAATGTTCCTGGACATAACTCAGTCCTCATCAGGCTGCGGATGAGGCGTTTGTTTAGACCGTTGTATACAGGCCACAGTAACTTAATTAATCTGACCGTTCTACACATTACCATCGGAGAGACCTCCACAAGTTGGCAGAGCTGCACCAGCTTCCAGATGTTAATCGGTCATCGAACCAAAATTGAAGCCAAACAGCATTGCAGTGAGCTAATTTAGTGGACTAGTGACTAGATAAGGGGTCGGCAACCTTTTGAGTCGAAAGAGCCAAAAATTACAATTTACACAATTTTAAAGAGCCGCACTTTTCTTCTTGCAACAATAAATAGTACTTGCACATTTTTTTTACTAAAAAATTTGTTTATTGAAATATAAGTAGTGTTTGTCACAACAAATTATATATATATATATATATAACTGTCAACTTTTGTTGCGTTACGCTCATACATTTCTGGAGCTCTAACTTTTCTAACTTGATTTTTGAACTCTGTAAATTTTTCATTCCATAAAGATAGAAATCCCGTATCAATTCCAAATGCATCAATGTAGATTTCGTAACTTTGTGTTGAGAGGATTTACTAGGAATGGTAAAATGGTTTTGTTGGTTTTGAACTGCTCAAATCTGTGAAAAAAAATCTTTGATTTTTAGCGGCTCCCGTAAGGGGAAAAAGCAGCTATTAGGTTTGTGCAAAATGTCCGTCTGTCCGTCTGTCCGTCTGTCACACTCAGGGCGCCAAAACTAGAAGAGATACGAAAAATATTTTTTCACCATTAAATGCGGCTTGAAAAGTTTAGGTGCAAGGGCTACTTTTAGTTTTCTAAAAGCGAACCGTTTAATTTATAAAAAATATTATGCAAGCGATTTTTTAATAATAAAACACCAATTGTGAAGCAATTAGGTAAATGTAAGGGAGGAAATGTTACTAGAAAAAATGCTCTTGGCATGTAGATATCACGCACATTTTTTAAAATGAATTTCTGTCTGTCTGTCCGTCTGTCCGTCTGTCAGACTCAGAGCGCCAAAACTAGAAGAGATACAAAAATATTATTTCACCATTAGATGCGGATTGAAAAGTTTAGGTGCAACAGCTACTTTTAGTTTTCTAAAAGCAAACATTTTAATTTATAAAATTAATTATGCAAGCGATTTTTAATAACAAAACACCAATTCTAAAACAATTACGTAAATGTAAGGGAGGAAATGTTACTATAAGAAATGCTTCTGACGTGTAGATATCATGCACATTTTTTAAAATGAACTTTTAGCAGCGGCTTTCGTGTACTAGCGTAAAGACTGGAAATGACATGATTCTAAACTAATTTCTTACATTTTTTAAAAAATCTGATTTTTAAAAAAAAAATTGTTTAGTGCCCCATTAGAATGAAACAAGCATATTTTTGTGCGTTTTGTCTGTTAGTTGGTCTGTCCGTCACGGTTAGAAAAAAACACTAAAGGCTTTTGAAAATATGATTTAACCTTTACTGTTCTTTCAGAAATATTGCGATAGTTTAAGGATGGGAGCATACAGGAATTGAGCCATGGACTTAGAAGGAACATCCGAAACATCTTGCGAATAGGCAGATCTGACAGGGATCCGACTCCGACGGGGGCCGCCTCTGAGTTTGTGTATCACACAAACTCTCTTTGTAATCTTGTTTAAACTGTGCTAAAGTAATTCGAGTCAAAAGTAGCTCTGATTTTATTGCGATACTGCTTTAGACATTGAAAATGAAGTGACAAACTGGATAGAATGTTTGTTAACAGCGCTTTATAAATAAAATTATTATTATTATTATTATTCCCTCCAGTTTGTCCCGAGGTAGCAATCCTTTTACTTATTCTTTTGGACCATAAGAAGAGATATATATAACTGACTAAATGAGAAACTTGTGCCGTGTCTTTGATTTTTTTTTCTAGATTCTTTGGGTTGTTTTTGAAATCGCGAAACATTTCTTCAGGTGCAAAAAGGAAGCACTCTTTTACATACTTACCTTCTATAAATGGTTTGCATTTTTGTGCAATTTCTAGTGGTACCACAAAGCTTGCCCGATTAGCATTACTTGTAGATTGCATATAAGATTGAGAAGATAATCGCTTCTAACTTGAAACAACAAAATTCACGTCACAGCCAAAGCACACAGTCTTGCCGAAATCGAATTGAAACCTACATTGAAACATTCGAGGATGGCGTCCATTCGAGAGCTTTTGATGGACTGGTAACATAGACGACGCGTGTATTGGGTGTGGTGAAAAGCGAGTAGAAGTAGCTGAGAGATAGAACGTGTGTCTAACCCTTTTAAACTATTCAGAACTACTTAAAAAAAGGTTTCGATTGAATGGAAAGCAACACATGGGAATTGGTAGTTTATGAAATATTTATTTCATTTGTTAATGTTACTAACTATGGGTTGACTAAGAAACGCCCGAAAATTCCGAAATTTAAAAACCCAGTCTTCACCAGGATTTGAACCCTGAATCCTCCGGTTTGGAAGTCAAGTGCTTTAGTGCGCCTCCTTTCAATCGCATGGTTTGTGGAAGTTGCGAATAAAAAAACAAACATTTTTTTTTTCTAAATTCAACCTTTGCGGTTTGATTATGATAATGATTTAGTTGTCCTAGGCTTAAGTTAAGTAATAACAGGTTTAATTTTAGTATTTTATCATCCACGACAAGTGGAAGAAATAGTGATGGTCAATCAGGTCCAAGAATATTATACCGTAGATAACTTGTAGGCTTCTGTTCATCAAGGCTAGAACCGAATGGTACATCTTATCTTCTTATACAATACAGACGTTACTTCAAAAAAGAAGATGATTACCTCCTACGCGTCATGCATTGTCATGAATATTAATCAATGACTAAAATTCCGCCAAGTCACTGGTTTTCCTGGATAGCTCAGACAATCCATTCCATCATTTCCATCCTCTAATGACACTAGGGAAGAATAACCATTTATACAGATTTGTCCTAGCATATGGGACGAGGAATATGCCTTTATCTTTGCGTCTTTCTGAGTATTTTTATTACATTTTTTTTTGTATTTGAAGATTAGTGAAACTCTTTCACCCTTTATTCTGTCAGATTATTAACGCTTAATAAACTATATAATTATAAACTAAAAAAAATGAACAAGAATAAAAATCAAGACTAAGTGAATGATATAAGTAAAATACAACTAATTACCAATAAGGATCATTGATCTTAGTAATATTTTTACGATTTGGTCAACCAGGTCTTCTGTAAAAAACACTGCTCAACATAACACAACAAATGAACTTGACAACAATAGGTTCCAAACAACAACGTGGTGGTTTATAAACTACATCAACAGCCAATAGAACATTATTTTGCTACACTAACTACAAATGTTTTCTTGTAGTTAACAGAACTGTCCACTAAACACTACTTCTTTCTCTCAATTATGTTACATTGAAGTAATATATATAAATTTGACTTAGGTCAGTTGTTCTCAACCTGTGGATCGGGACCCCTTTGTTGTAACACGGACATTTGTATCATAGATGATATACATTAAAGATAAACTTAAAAAAAATTAAGCATAAATTCATGTAACACTAAATAAAAGTACATAAAGCTTTTGCTATATAAATGCATCACGGATGGCAGAAATATACATTTGAAATTTGATTTGATAACATTAGCAAAACCACATTCAGGGTCTACTTAGACCTATGAAGGAGATATAAATTTTACGGTTGGGGGTCGCCGCCTGGTGGGGAGTCGTATTAGGGGGTCGCCGAGATAAAAAGGTTGAGAACCGCTGACTTAAGTCGATGCAGTGCATTATGTCTATTTTTGTTTTTATGTTCATCCTGTAAATATAACTATATTAACATCCTCATCCCACTCCCTTACCTTTAATAAAAAAGCTTGACTTACGAATTTACGAAAAATATTAACCAAGACACCTGCTTCAGTATTTCTCATAATAAACATTCCCATTTGATAAAGCCATACTTCAACACACAATTTTGTTTTTATTTCCAAGGAATATTTAGTGGATTTAGTAGTTTAAAAGTATAAGTTACCGTTCCAGATGTTGTCACAGTTGACAGTCACAGTGTGCGATGACATGTCAGTTGTCTCATTCAACATTTGAACTAGTGTTGCCGTCATATTTTCCACTAGGTCGAAAGCAGATGGAGGTCTTCTATGTATCACCATTGGAGCATCTGGACATGCGCTTAGATTTTGTTCTCTTAGATCTAGGAAAAAAAAATGAATAATATATTTTAATATTCAACTTGAGGCGCGGTGGATGAGGTTGACTTTCGAATCGGAGGAAAAGACTGGGATTTTAAATTCGGGATCTCTAGGGCGCCTCTGAGTCCTGGTTGGGAAAAAAAGCGGTAGGTCGTTGTGTTGGCCACATGGCACCCTCATTAACGATGGCCCGCATGAAAAAAAGATGGCATACTCATGGTATATACGGTAGACATCGCAAATTCTCCCTCCACAGTAAGCAATGTTTTTTTCTTGTTTAATGTAGGCTTAGCAAAAGGAAAACACAGAATGCAGACCTCTGTCGCCTGTTTTACAAAACGTACACAAGGATGCGGGAGTGAACTGAAAGGATAAACTACAAGCCGTAACCTTTAGCACACATTGCTACATTGATTGACATAGAATGTGACGTTGCAGATCTGCTTCGGGAAAACCCGAAGGGTGGAATTCTAACAACGCTTATAGCACTCTGTCTGTCCGTCTGTCTGGTAAAAAGTTTGTACACGTTCTTTCTTCCTAACTTAACAAGCTAATAATTTGCACAATTATTTCTTTGGTCTGACAACACAAGAAACATTTTTTAGAAAGTTAATCAAGTTGTTAATAAACAATTCGTAATTAATTATTTTGTTTTGTATCTCGAACAAGGGAAAGAAGTTGTACTTGACTGATGAAGAGGTATAAGTTAAATTAGTCCCCTTATACTTTGTAGAGAGAAAAGTTTGAAACTATCAATAAATAACTAGAAATCATTCTATTAAAGATTGAAATTACGTATTCAAACACTGTGCCATACAAATATATCAGACAGATAGAGTGAGTTGATATTAGTAAAGTAAGTAAATTGTCCCCTTCAGATCTTGATATCTATGGTGCAGATGTTAAGGTGGTTGACGAGCAGGGTGTTATGTGGCCAGCACAACAACCAACCGCTTTTACTAACCCTAACTAAAGTCGTGTATCCATTGGAGTTGGGTGTACTCAGGGGCGCACTAAAAATCCCGAAATTCAAAATCCCAGTCTTCACCGGGATTCGAACCCAGGATCTCAGGTCCCACCGCGCCCACCGAGTTGATATTAGCTTTGTTAAAAAGTTAATACTATAGAAACTGCCTTTAAGTACCATGAAAACATTTTGTATATTATATTAACTTACGTTTTTCTTGAGTCTGTCTATTATCGTATACATAGAATGCTGTCAAACTAATTGAAACCGAGAAAGCCACTGCCAAATGTATTTTTTTATTGAAATAAACCCTTAATAAACAAAATAAAAATATTATAATAAGTATAATAAAAATTATTTTTAAAAATAATTTTCTGCAAAGCTTTAAATTTATTGTTATTAAATAATTAAAAGTACAAAATATCTGACAATAGAAACAAGCCAAATTATATAAAGTTGACAATGCCCCTTACAATACTACAGTAATCTTAATTCATAGACATAAATAAATATAGACCGGCCAATAAAAGAGTTTTATGAAACGAAAATTCGTGAAATGCAATTGTGTGTAATTTATTTTGTGTCTATAAGTTTTGTTTCATCTCTAAGACTGAAGATCATGCAATTTTTAAATTTTTCAGAATTCGGAAATCCGAATTTAATAGATATACATGTTTTCAAGTTACATGAAGTTACTTCCTTTTTCCAGTCTATATTTATTTATGTCTATGTCTTAATTTAACGCCAACTATACATTCAATTATCTTTCATAGTTTTTTTTAAATTAAAAAAAACAACAACATTTTAACTCTTTGTATGCGGGGTTGCTTTCACGAAATAACTTTGCGAGCACTGGTGGTTACCCTAATCACCTTGTAGATTTTTGTTCGTCTAGAAAAACTCAATTATTTTCAATCAAAATAATTCTCAGTGAAAGAGTTCATAGCTTGCTTAGCTAAACGAATTTCTAAAAATGTTGAACAATTTTTAAAGATTTAATAATATAGACATAAAAAAAAATTATATAATAATCAAACAATATTATGCTGTTTTTAATGGGAATATTGAATGCTGCAAACTCTTATAGTTTTTGTGCAGACAATTGAAGGTATTTGGTATTAAATTGTGTTAATTGTACATAATGCATTATATACAAAAAAGATATTAAAACTTCAGTGTGATGATTTATATATTGAACATATCTGTGTGCTCTGTCTATCTGTAGTCTGTCTGTGCTCTGTCCAGGGGCTGACTGGATATATGGGCATTCGGGCCAATGCCCGGTAGACCGGTACCGTTATTGTCCGTTATGACAAAAAAAAATATATTTGTTTTTAAATCACGTCTGTATTTTATTCTGTATTTCTATTCACTGTATGCATGTGTACAGCTATTGACATATTATCAAACTTAACAATAATGATTTTGAGGGCAGTTAGACCTAGAATTGTATGCCCATCGTATAGTATAGTCTTAGTCTCTACCAATTAAAAAACATAGATCCACCCTTCGCCTTGTGTGCCCCAGTGATTGCTCTCCGTTATGAAGATGACACTGTGTCACCCGAGCCTACGAACCTTTCCGTTCTAAACTGTCGCACTAGTTTAAAAGTGTAATTTATTTTCTTATGTTTTTAAAAGGAAAAAAGTATTATCTCAGTGTTTCTCTTAAAAAAAACGAACAGTTGTTATTTGTTTTGGAATGTAATTCTTTAGTGTACTAAAAGGTCGAACAGAACCAACAAGGACTTGTGTATTTCTTTAGCCGTGTCAAGCTTTACAAAGTACTTTCGTTTATAACAAGCCTTACAATATTAATGAGGCGCGGTGGCCGAGTGACAGAGCGCTTGGCTTCCGAACTGGTAGATCCAGGGTTGGAATCCCGGTGAATGGTGAACACTGGGATTTTGTAATTTCGGGATCTTTAGGGAACTAATGAGTCCAACAAACTCTGATGACATTTAAATTATCACGTTAGTAAAAAGAACAGAATATCATTAAAAATTTATATTCCACTATAATGTTTGGTTGTTACAACCATTTACTATTAATAAAACGAAAAAATATATATATTGACTGCAAACCTAAACAAACATCAATAATAATAGTTGAAAATATTTAGATACATAAAAGAAATTAACCATAGTCAAGGCCGGCCTTTACTATTGTGCGAAATGGCTTTGCGTGGTGCCCATTCTGAGCGATGATAATAAATGAAAATTAAAATTTTGTATTAGAAAATAAATTTGTCTTTGCAATACAATTTTATTAAATGAAAGATTACTATGCCTTTTTCTTATCGCGCATGGAATTGGGGTTTTCTATTTTGAATGATACATTAAAATTACAAGTCTATTTTTCAATAGATTTTTATGAGCTTTTAGGAGATTTTAATAATCTCAAGAAATTTATAGGACCTTTTCGTCACGGCCTGTCCTAGCAATTGCGGGGCCCTATGCGAAACTGATTGCGCGAACCTATTAGGAATAAGAATTATAAGTGAAAGTTAAGATTTTGTGTAAGAAAAAAATTTGACTTTGAATTTTATTGATTTTTTACTAAGTTAAAAATTGCGATTTGTACTTTACAAACCTTGTAACCAATAGCCTTCGCCTTGTGTTTTTATTTATATGCCAGTGACTATAAAAGTAAAAAAAAATATTGGAACTTCCGATTAAGGTAAAAATTCGCCCGATTATTACATTTTATTTCATGAAAACTGACAATGCCTTTTTTCTTTTATTGCGTGTAGGATTGGCGTTTTCCGCAATGAATGACACCCACAACTGACAAATTTTTCTATTATTCTGGAGATTTTTAAGAGTGTTCAGGAGATTTTAAACAATTCAGGAGATTTCGAGGAATTCTTCGTATATATTTTGCAATGTAATAATTACCCCTTTAATTAGCGCTGGGCCTATGAAAGCGCGGGGCCCACTGCGACCGCATAGGTTGCAGTGGCCTAAGACCGGTCCTGCTATTCGTATACTTTGCATTTCCAGGAGTCCCTAGAAAATCGCGAGGACTTTATTAAAAGTAATAATGCTTTAATTTAATAATTTACACCTAGAATTAGAGCGGAGACTATGACAGTGCTGGGTCCACTATCACAGCATAGGTTTCAGTGGGCTAAGTCCGGCCGTGCTTGTAATTGACCTCCGAAGTTGTCCACACAAGCCAGCCACGTATAAAGGCAGATTTCAATATTTTCAGCAAGATTATCAGAAGCTAAGAACTACAAACTATCAACAAGTTCAATTCTATCTCCGCCAATACAAAAAGGAGAGTTCGTTTCGAACGTGTTGCTAATAGTATTTGTATATTGTTAGATCGACTGAAGACATTGTACCACAGGATACGGAGATTTATTTATTAATTAATATTGCATACGTTTAATAACTAAACTATGAAACAAATTAGAAACAATCCAACTACATTTTATTACATCGTAAAAATTCATATGTATTTAATGGACCTGATTGCTATGAACAAGTGCTTCATTGTATGCCTAGCATAACGGATGTTAATGAATGAATATCTAATTAAAGGTTTTGTAAAGGCATAGCTCTCGAGACCAAAATCAGACTGATGCGCTCACTGGTCAAGGCCACATTCTTATATGCTTGCGAGTCTTGAACTCTGCAGAGCTAGAGAGGTGGAGCCCAGCAATGGAATTGAGATGCTATAGAAGGATCCTATGGATTATTATTATTATAGCTTTTATATAGCGCTACTTTCATGCTTACAGCATGCTCAGAGCGCTTTGGTCCAATCTCATTAGTGGATCAGCAAAGGGAAGGGGTATCTAGGAGTTGGTTTACCGTGCTGCCTTTGGGCGCACAGTAAACACAAACCTGCCCGAGTCGGGTGTCGAACCTCGAGCCCCCTTCTAGGTAGCCAAGCCAAGCCAAGCCAAGCTCAAGCCGCACTTAGCCTCTCGACCACGCTTCCCACTATCACATTTAAAGACCGCATCCGAAACCAAGAGATTATAGAGACAGGGTTAATACTGTTCTGTAGTCACAGAGAAATAAAATAATGTAGAAGTTTATAATAACAATTAATAAACAGAGACTTTGTGTTGATATAAGTAGACATTGAAGACTCCTTTTATTTCTTCACATCCTGTTGATCACTTTCTTACTTAGTAAAGGTAATACGTCAAAGTCTCAAGGAATAAGACTTTCTCTTATTTAATTGAATAACGATCAACTTTATTATTATATATAATATTAACTGTAGGTTCTGTCATTAATGTATTTTATATGGCAACTGTTCAGCCAATCATTTTACAGAAGTTCCAGACTCGCACTAAAACTAAGTACTTGTTGTATAGGCCTTAGAATTAAATCAGTGGTTCCCAGACTTGGATATTAACGCAACACTTTGCACATTCGGAGTAATTAGGGGAACACTTTTAATTATTGTTTTAGGTAGCATTTTTTCTATTATCCTAATAAAAAAATTAACATGTAAATTAAGCTTTTTTTTCAGTATGAATCTATTATTATTATTATATAGATATTTGCGTTTGCACACATCCGTATACCGTAAAAGTGGGCGACCAGCGGCTCTCCTGCCTTCTGTTAGATCACAATACAGAATGTCTTTTGGAAGTCGACCTACTGGCATTCTACGAACGTGGCCAAGCCAGCCAAGGCGTCTGCTTATTAAATCTTCTTTTAATATGTATTTGATGTTTATACTTAGTAAATGATTTTTTCCCCATGAAAAAACAACTATTTTTAAATTATTAATACTTGCATAACAGAAAACACTTAATTAATTTAGTATTACAATTATTTTTATAAAACATTTTTTTGGGAAACCAAACAATTCTATAATTATATTGATAATGTCAAAAAAAATACATTTATAAAATGTGCCTATCCTGTTCTTGCGCTATAGATAGTGAATAGTGGTAAAAATGATGTAATGATGCCTTTTTAAAACGACAGCTTTCAAATATAATTTAAACGTTTCACTTTTTGAAAAACTTATAAAAAAAAATTAGCCGTGGCCTCAAAACTTTACAAGATTCGAAACATGTAAACTTTTCTTTTTGAGATTTAAACGAAAGAGACAAACGGACAGGTAGTGGCTTTTCCCATTTCGAGTGCCGAAAAAAATGCTAGAGATTATTCTGATTGTGAATCTTGTCTAAATATGACAAACTGATAGTAAATATTGTCTAAATATGACACTAATGGTAAAAATTGTCTAAATATGACAAACTGATCGTAAATATTGTTTAAATATGATAAAATAAAAGGTACAATTGTATATTGTATATTTAAAACACAACTATTTCAATGTGCAAGAATATATCGTTCCTATTTGTGAGTTACCTTTGTATACTTAAATAAATATACCATACAATACTGGAGAGTACATAGTACAGTGACGATAAAATAAAAAGCTAGAAAAACATTAAATAAGAAAACACTCTGCCTAGACCTACATGTTGTTATAGTACTTGCAAGTCCAGGTGAGACAATAAACCTGCAAAGACTATTACCAACATTACCCAATCTTCGTGACCTGGCTTCGTATTACCCTGACGACAGCGTAGACCAAGGGCCCCTATCGATTCTGTCATTAATGTATTTTATATGGCAACTGTTCAGCCAATCATTTTACAGAAGTTCCAGACTCGCACTAAAACTAAGTACTTGTTGTATAGGCCTTAGAATTAAATCAGTGGTTCCCAGACTTGGATATTAACGCAACACTTTGCACATTCGGAGTAATTAGGGGAACACTTTTAATTATTGTTTTAGGTAGCATTTTTTCTATTATCCTAATAAAAAAAATTAACATGTAAATTAAGCTTTTTTTTCAGTATGAATCTATTATTATTATTATTATATAGATATTTGCGTTTGCACACATCCGTATACCGTAAAAGTGGGCGACCAGCGGCTCTCCTGCCTTCTGTTAGATCGCAATACAGAATGTCTTTTGGAAGTCGACCTACTGGCATTCTACGAACGTGGCCAAGCCAGCCAAGGCCTCTGCTGCTGATAACAGAGCGGATGTTGTGGCACCTTGATTTTCGTAGCAATTCCTTATTTGTTATTTTATCTTGCCACCTTATTTTAAAGATCCGCCTTAGGCATCGGAGGTGGAAGACATTCAACTCTTTTTTCCTGTAATGTTTTGTAAAATGTTTTACATGTTTCGGATGTTCCTTCAGAGTTGAAGATAGTTACTTCCTAGTCCAAACCTCCCGCAGGACGACGGGGGATGGGCGTGGGCAGGGTTTGAACCCGGGACCATCGATAAATCCAAACAACAGTCCAGCGTGTAAACCGCACGACCAGGCAGCCGATGAGTAGGCTGACCATGTTTCACTTCCGTATAGCATAGTGCTTATCACACAGGTTCGGTAGTCGTATGCTTTAGTATTGTTTTAGTAATATGTTGTCACACACACAATAACTGCCTCATCAGCATTGAGGAGATCTCTGATAAGTATTTTCCTAACCTTGGTTTTTGCCTTAATACATTAACTAGTTTTCCAGAAGATCTTGTATGTAAAAATACACCTTCGTTTATGTCTTTTTACGCATAATGCAGTAGGCAGGAAAAAAATATGCCAAACAGAGTAGATGCGATAACACATCCCTGCTTGACACCACTGCAAACCACAAGAGGTGCTGATTGGGCTCCATTAAATTTGACAGTACATTTAGTTTCCTCATGGAAGGCACTCAATGAACCTCAGTAGTTTGGGAGGGAAACCTATTTTCCTTAGCAGTTTGAAAAGGCCACTTCTGCTGACCGTGTCACAACCGTTAACCTCAAAATGTGCTGATTGGGCTCCATTGAAATAATTACACTAATTACAGGCCACTAAAATAAGACAACGAGCTGCTTGCTTTGAAGTATTGTGCTACTCTTCAGATAAACTTCACCAGATAATCATTCACTTATTGATCTGTTATTGTATCATTAAAATTAGAGTCAGATTCTAGATCAGTTCAACATTCTTAGCGATATTATACAAATTATTTTTATTACAAATAATATTTTGTTTCCTTGCGTAAACTTAAAAACATTCATCACGTGTAATTCAGTTACCCATAGTTCCTGGAACATCTAGTCAGGCCTCACGGATCCCTAGGGTCACGGGGAACACAGTTCAGGAAACACTGACATAAAGGATCCCATAGCAGCTGTTTTCGTTCCTCGCTAGTCCAGTTTATAGCTGTTAGAAAGAAGCCAATTCTATTACATAACTTCATGTCAATTACAACCGGATACGACAGAAGTTATTTGATCTCTTACTGTTGAAGATTTCTTTACATGGCGGAATAGCTATAAATAACAAGTTTGTTCTTACGTCTGCTGAACAAAAAAAACAAAAAGCAGTCGTTTCGTTCAGTTGTTTTTTTAATGTATGGGCATAGACATAAATAAATATAGACTGAAAAGGAAAAAAACTTCATGTAACTTGAAAACATGTATATCTATTGTATTCGGATTTCCGATTTAGGAAAAATGGAAAAATTGCATGATCTTCAGTCTTAGAGATTATACAAGACTCATAAGACATAAATAAAGTACACAAAATTGCAAGTCACACATTTTTGTTTCACAAAACTCTTTTATCGGCCAGTCTATATTTATTTATGTCTATATCATAGACATATATATATAGACTGGCCGATGAAGAACAAATTATTATTGGAAAAATTTGGGCAAGCATAGATTTAGTTATATATATTTTCCTATGTCTTTCAATATGAAATTGTTGATATGGTGCGCATAGGTGCATGCGTAGCCTATAAAGGCTAATATTAGGAATAATGAAGTTTTGTACTTTTCAAAACTAAAGATCATAGTTATATATAGACTGAAATTTACGTCATAGAATTTATAGCTCATTTGCCATCATTTTTTTCTAACGTAGATGTGGACATAAAACATATTTGACTCTTCCTAAATGAAAATAAGATCCTGTTTCCAGTCTATATATTTATGTCTATGGTCTATATGTATGGGATTTTTTTTACACATTTTTAAACTACAGATTGAAATTTTCTAATCCTTTCTATTGGAAGTACGAACTAATGTCAGTACGGAAGCAAATAAGACTTCTAATTAAATATTATAAATTAGTTTCAAACAAATGTGGAGTTAGCAAGAGATAAGAAGAGAAATCTGATTAGCTTGCATGCAGTGTAATTTATTACAATTTTTGTTAAATACATTTATTAAGTGTTTTATGTTAGTAACAGTAAAGCTCAATAAATCTTCTACAGTTATCTCAAAATCCTGATGACTGACTGATTTTAACTTTGACAGTTGTTGACAAAAAAAAAAAAAGAAAAAAAAATCACCTATTTTTACATAACTTTTAAGCCATTCATACAATCTCGAAATTAAATCCAGGGCAAGCAAAACCATTGTCCGCAGGTGGTCGGCTTAGATTTTCTTTTCGTCGTCTGCGTTTGTCCTCGGCGGCAGATTTTCTTTTGGTCTCAAATGTGTATCCCGCGGCCTTTGTGAGTGACCTCCAGCTGTCTCGTTCCGACGCCGCACGCAGCCAGGTGCTCTCTTCTATGTCAGCCAAGGAAAGTTTCATACAATAGTCAACATTTAATTGTGTCACTGTCCAGATCTCTGTTAAAAGCTCTGTTTTTAACTTGACAACTTTATGTTGTAGAGAAACCAGAAGTGAACCTTTTTTTTATTGTTACAAAGATATCCACAAAAAAATACAGGGGAGAAGCCAGCAATCTTTCATATTGGCTTTCTTTAAACTGTATCCATGCGTAGACTTCATAGTGAGAAAAACTTAAGTATTAGCCAATCAAGCGTAATGTAGAGGATAATAAATATCACGAAATATGGAAAATTACTCATTATTTGTTGTATTAAATTATGTTTCACTTATATGCATATTAAATAGATTTTTGTTCTCTTTGAAAGAATCAATTTTTTCGGGGTAAATCTTATAGTTAGTATGACAGAACTTAGAAAACGTAGCAATACATTTATAAAAACGTGTTTAAAAAAAAAAAAAAAAATTTTTGCATAAATGTGTTAAAAATATGAAAAATATTACTCCCTAACCAAAAAAAAAATCATGTGTTTGTTATTATTTATAGGGAACAGTTGTAAAAATTGTATATTATATGAAAAATCTGCTTGCTTAGTTGATTTTAAAAAATGCATAGGTCGTCTCAACAACGACTTCTACATCCTGGTCATGAAAGTTATGGGACCAAATCGAGACGAGTCTAAATGTAATGTAACTCATCCAGTAATTGCTAAGACTAAGACTGATTTTGAAACACAATGTGATGTCGTCACATACTTAGATATTATATGCCACTAAATATAAAGAGAATACTAGTATAACCTTTATGGGAATGTTTTTGATAGAATAAATCGCATAACATAAAAAAAGTAAATTTCCCATTTCCCATAACATTTCAGACCTTGTGGTCTATAGGGCAGATAATGTGAAGATTCAGTGGCATAACAAGGGTGTCATGTGGCCAGCACAACGACCAAGCGCCTTTACTTTCCACCAACTAATGTCAGGTACCCATTAGAAGTGCGTGGTTTCAGAGGTGCCCAAGGATACTGATATAAAAATCACAGTCTTCACATTTTTGTTCAAAACTTTAATCCAACACATCGGATACGTGATACGACTGTTAAGAAGAAGGAGATACAAACTGATATCATGCTGGTATTGGTGAAGCCCAGTTTAGGTTCTACGATTCTTTGCTTTGCAATTAAGTTTTTTAATTGAGAGTGAGGCTAATGCAGCGCATATATCCCTCACTTTAATACATTTTCATCGCGCAAACCACATTCTCATCTTATATATATATATATATATATATATATTGTAATATCTTACATTAAGCAACTCAACGGCATGGAAAACAATAACAATATAAGTTTAATCAACATAGATCTCCAAACAAGGCCGATAACAACAACCAACCTTACATCGAGTCTTCCTTCCTGTGTCCAACTATTGTCATCACAGTGTTTTAAGAGTGCACAAATGCGCACCACAATAATGGTGTGGAAACAAGAGTTACAGCAATATATATATAATATCAGGTGGCCGAGCCTTGCTCGGTTAAATAATTTCATATACCCGAAGTCATTTTTGGATTTTTTTTTTATAATTACGAAAATGAACGATTGGATAAAGACTACTAATTCGAAAAATTTCTTTAGTATTTTGTTTGTTCTCTATGTAAATTGGTACGTTCAGACATTTAATTTTGGAATTAGTATATTCAATTATGGCTTTAGTACGAAACATCGAGTGACGCAAATTTCTACGTTATTGGGGAAAACTTCAAAGACTTTCTTACAAGCCAATAATAGTAGGCCTACGATAGTTTTACGCTGTCTAGACTGTAGGAGGACTTAAGAGACTTGATATTTAATCGCCATGTACAATTACATATAGAACAAACAGAACACTAA
>JADKLZ010000166.1:298798-317409 GCA_021533235.1 Biomphalaria straminea | reverse complement strand
TCTACTCTACTCTACTCTACTCTACTGTAGGCCTACTCTACTCTACTGTAGGCCTACTCTACTCTACTCTAGATATGGAAATGTGGCACGCGTGCTGGGACATGTCACTAAAGCCCCGCCGAGTCTGGGAGCCCATGAGACGCCCTGACCGCGCTTTCCCGTGATGGATGCTGCCCAGACATGATAAAGCTTTTATAGCACGGTGCAGGACTGGCAACTGACCTGTTGGCTCACATTTTTCACGGCTCAGGTCACACTTTGACTCACGATGCCCCCTCTGCGGGAAAGAAGAGGTAACATTGTCTCATATTTTTCTGACTGCCCCAGACTTGCTGTTCTCCGTCTCGAATGGTCTTGGAAACAACTAATTCTCGACCTTTATGGTAATATTCATGGACTGTGCTAAACAGTAGAATTTCTGCCCAGGGCTTTTGCAAAAGAGGATTTGAACCTCTCAAACCCTTACTTAAATGAAGTGTGATAATGATGAGTATCGTTGACTATCATTGACTATCATCCTATGTGCCTGTTATGTAGGTTATAGCTATACTCTTTGTTTTGTTTAATATTTTAACATTAATGATTGTATTGCAGATGTTCAAGTATCTTTAGGGATGGCAGGTCACGTCAAGCGATGAGCTAAAACTCGAGGAAATTTAGATGTACGTGTATATTTAAACCACATTCCTGAATCTTCTTTCGTTTTGAAAGCCAAATAGTATAGGCAGACGCCTACCACCACTAGAGCTCAACATAACCAACACTCTGTACGGCAGTGCTGAACAAATGAAGAGAACAGAACACTATTTTTCTTTGGCACATCATGCTAAGGAGCTTTCAACTTAGCAGCAAAAATCTGGCTAGAAGAAGAAGAAAGCTAAGTAAATAAATATACAAATAAAAGCAACAAAATGTTCAGTACATCATTAACGAGTATAACCAAAATATACGCAGAGATGTAAATTTTTAAAATTAATTTTGGCTAGCAGACGACAAGAGATATTATACAGAATAAGAAAATTGCATGATGGATGAATTTACAATCTCAAATATGGAAGACTTCATAATAGCGATCACGTTAACTCTGTTCAGTAATTCTATACTCATCCGTACGATTCTAGAGAAACCAAAATTCTACGAAAGTCCGAAAGACATGATGTTCATCTCCTTGGCGATTGGAGATATAGTCCAATCACACGCTCCTGTAGTGATCATCTTGATAAATAGGTTTCTCTATAACTCCAGACCAGGGACATTTGATGAGATCATGTTTTGTAAAGCCTGTATATTGTACTTGGTGCATTTCCTGTACGGCGTTGGCCTCTTCTTCGTCGGACTGGACATGCTGTTGATGCGCCTGTACAAGGTGACCAGAAGGGGCTGCCCTTATGCTGTGATGATGAGCACTCTGCCATGGGTGATATGTGCTACTGTGGTGTATCCTCTGGTCATGGCCAGGATGGACTATGAAAATAATATGAGAAGAGAAACGGTGTTAATTATAACTACACTGTCTGTGTTTTTACCACTAGCCCTTGCTCTGTCCGTATCCCTTTTTATTTTCACTCTGTCTTTGAAATCTCAGCATAACAAGTCGTATGGTACTTCAGGGGAAATGTATAACCCCAAATCTTGGGATTTAAAAGTTCGCTTGGTCTCTGGGCCAAATACAGACTTGAAGAAACAGACTGACGTTTTTATTGATTTATCTGAATGTAATGACCAAGCATACGCAAACAACGACTACTTTCACAACACATCAACACAGCTCTGGGTGTGTAGTGACCTACTTACCACCTCGGTCTGTCAAAATGATCAAATATCTCAATGGGACACACAATCGATACACTATTGTAATAAAACCAATATCGATTGTGATCAGTCTGAAACTATCGAAAATAACACTCGTATTACTGTGCGTACACTCTTGCTACTTGCTGTAGTATTTGCGCTTCTAGTACTACCAAATCACGTTTTTGTTTTGGTGGAGAACATGGAGCATTCAACGACTGCCTTTGTTGTTCTCATTCATTGTTTACGTTGGATCATGTTTTCTAGGACATTTATTCATCCCTGCATTGTTGTATGTTTCTCTAAGCTCTATAGGGTGTAGGACATTCCATAGTGAAATTGTATTTTACGATAGCTAGGCAGACAGACAAGTATTTCATCGACAGACAAGCAAATATGTATGTAATGGGAAGAACTTAATATTGAAAGCCATATAATGATAAATCTGAAGAATTTTCCCCTTTTCAATATTAAACAAAATAACTTCCTTGCACTGATAATTTAATTACTATTATTGATTCGTGTTTTGAAAACTAACGTTAAATAGTTGTCTGATGTTGATCCGGGAATACGAGAATTTACGTGTACAAAAGGTGTACACATGAGTTGATATAAGCCTTGTAGCAACATTGTCACTAAAATGGGATGTGAGGCTTAGTGATATAAACTTCCGAGTTCAAATCCCGATGTACAGATTTCATATTATTGATTTGACTTGAGCCAAGTTTGTTGGGCGTCTGAAAGCGGCACCGAAACTTCCTCCCAGACATCCCCGCCAGCTTCATGTCTACTATAGAGATTTGATCACAGAAGTCTACGATGAAAGCAATACAAAACGAATGATACAATGTATTAACTCATAATGTGTGCGACACATTTCTTTGGCAATGTTAACTCTTTGTAATTACTTGATAAAATTATGTTTGAGTTGAATTTATGTTTTAATTTTCTTAAGTTTATGTCAGTCACCCGCGCATTCTATTCATTTATTTGTCTTAAATACCCTGAGACACTTTTGCTTACAATACACACATATCCACGCAGAGTTGTGTTCCTGAAAGCACAATAAAAATTTCTACAGGGGAGACAATGTTCGTCTTAAGCCCCTTTTTAAAATCGCCCACTATTGGGTGACACCCAACGTAAAATCATAATTTTGCTAATGTTATACAATTGTATTCATAATGTAAATACCTGATTTGAATTGTCCAAGGTGTATGTTTAATCACGTAACACTAAATATTTCTGATTTTACAGAGACAGTAATTAAATGAAATTCATCTTTATTCCCTGCATTTATGTATTTTTATATCAAGTGATCACCATATTTCTTCGTTATGTACATGTAGTCATGTCATTACAAAGAATTACGGAACACAATATACACCATCAAGTCTTCTCCTGTATTTAACAAGTTGGAAGTCATGTTTTGCTAAGATATATCAATGGACAATAATCTCATTTAAGATGACAAAGATGTCAAACGGGGGGGGGGGTATTATTAATAGTTCTTTTACATCATTATGAATTGCTTCCAACTGTGGTTTTGTTTTCTAATTAGAAACAGTTTTCATTTATCACAAATAATAAAAGAAAACGTTTTAAAACTTTGCCTCTCGACATCAATCGGATTTCAATGTGAAATAGCAGAACAACGTTGGGTGCATTAAACTCATTGCTTTAAAAAACATTGAACTGTTTAAAAAAATTTTACTAACTTGAAACTAAACAAAAATCATTCTTGTATCAGTTGCTTCGTCAATGAGTTTTAATGACGATTGGTGAGTCATTCTGTACTGAAAATTGAAATCCAGACTAACACCCAACCTTACTTGGATCAGCATCTTAGAAGACACTACAAATCTTTTTCAAGAGATTTTATCCTTTTTTCAGAAATAAAAATATTTTGTGAAATACATGACGTGCAATTTCAGTAGTTACTTCAAGAAGCTAGAGATAGAGAAACTCGTATTTCAGATCTCCCTCCTCATGCAAACCACACTCTTAAAAAGCATGCATAAAACATTCCAATACAAGCCTTTTCTTGGAACCCCCCAATGAATACATGGCATTGCAATGTGGAAGCAGATGCCAAGTAGATAGGCAAGAAGTTGGGACAATTAAGGAGACACTAACCAAGACACCTGTAAGGAGCTGGTTGGCGGTCAACACCACAGACAGGACGACAGGTAGAGATGTTTCTTAACTCAGTTGACATTATTTTTTTCTGATGGTCTTAGGCGACCCCTGGAAAATTGCCACAGGTTGAGAACCCCTGTTCTAGTTGGATGGCATTGTTTTGAAAGTTATTTGTGAATAAAGAAGGTTCAATTATGAGCTTCCAACTAAAGCATACTTTGGAGCTGCCAACTTGTCTCCAATGTGACATCGTTGAGAAACCAATATCTCCTAAGTAATAGGATTAAAACAATTTAGCCTATTTAAATCTAATACTTTGTTTCTAAAAAAATATGATGTTATTTTAAAAAATAAACAGATTTGTAAGCAATATTTCATATAGACTCTCACAGACAAAGATTAAAAAAAAAATAATTTGTAAGCAATATTTTATTTTCACTCTGATAGAAAATTACAGACATGAAATTTTAAGTGTAACTGTATCAACAACAAACAAATGATCACACAAAAATAGATACAATTTTGAAATTAAAATTCTACTTTTAGAATTACAAATTTTTGCATAAACCTTCACCTTACGCAAACGAAAATACCACGCCATACTTATAACACAAATATAATAACATTTAAATGTTCAGTTTTAGATTTGTTACAAGAATAGTCTTTGAAGCTATTAGTGCTAAATAAATTATTAATAATCATGAGATATAACATATAATAATAGCAGGACTAAGGTACCAGTGTTATTATGAGAAGAAGGTGAAGAATATATAGGCTAGTGAAACATATCTAGGCCCAGGCGTGGATTTGGACAACTGACCTCGACCCGGCGCCATCGTCTAGCAGCGATCAGGCACCAACCAACCATTTTGGCCATCCTGCTCTCTAAAAAAAAATAGCGTTCAAACGAGTGTAGTTATATGATCCCGCATCACTACCCACAGTCACAAAGGAAAACTCTAATTTAAATTGCATCTGTATTTCTATAACAGCACATAATGTCCATAATAATACATAAAATATAGATATTTCGTGGTTTTCCTTTGGTTAAAGTGAACGTTAATCTAATGTATTTCAATTAATATTCATTCATTACATAAGAGGAGCGAAGTTATAATTGTAAAAAAAAAACACATCATTTTAAAATGAAAGATTAACAAAAAACATAATGCTTGTCTAGCTTAAGAAAAATGCGCATTTCATTGTTTTTTTTTAGATGTTAAAAAATGCATTACATTGTAATCATTATAAATCAAAAACAATATTTTTTTATAAAATGTTCATGGTATTCTTATATTGTCTTATTTGATACTGAAGCTTACAAACGTGGATATTTTATTTATTTTTAATTACCGCTAAAACTATTTCACCAAGAAACAATTGTCGCACTTACAACTACTTTATTCCAGTTGAGTACCTATTAAATAGAGAAATAATTTAAATTACAATTATTAAAATAGCATACATAAGAAATGAATGCTAGGTACATGGATGGACTTACGACAATTGGACGAAATGATGGATGGATAGACGGATAGAAAGACTTAGATTTAAATAGATAGATATTGTAATGAAGGAAACAATATGAAGGAAACAATGGAATGTCAAGATAACAAAGTTACAATTAATAGTTTTTTAGTTATTATGTATTATTTAGTGTGTTCAAAATATATACTACATATGTCTTATGGAGCAACTATTTCCATTCCTCTCGGCTTCCTCTAGTATACTGCGTCGCCACATTCTTTATGGTCTCTACATCTTGTACCTTTGGGGTTTAACTCTAAGACCTTCCTAGCTTTGTTGTTGATATCTCTTCTAAGGATGTGACCAATCCATCTCAACTTCTCCTCTAAGATCTGTACTTCTCTTTTTTTCTGCCAACTCATCTCCCACAGTTTGGTGTTTTATAGTTTGTCGTATCAGTGTATTTTTAGAATATTTCTCAGGCATCTGTTGATGAAGGCCTGTACTTAATTCGTTGTTGCTTTACTTGTTTTCCATGTTTCAGAACCATACAGTAGTTAGTGTTAAAGATACTTATTTTAGTTTTGTTTTTAAATGTGAGAAGATTTCCAACTTGGTTTTTATCTGTGTAACTGCGTTAGATTTATACGACGTTTAATGCCTTCATCTGTTCTACCTTATACATCCACTATACTCTCTATTTATATAAAAGAATTTACTTGGTCTATGGTCTGAGAATCCAGTTATATGTCTCCAATTTGTTTAATGTTTATTTTAAATCCTTTGTTTTTGGTTGTTTATTTAATAGCGTGGACCAAATAGCGCCGACCAAATAGAGCGGAAAATATTTTTTAGTCATATTGCAAAAACTAGTTTAGATATCGTAAGATGTTAATAGATGCAATCATCATCTGTGGCATTTTAATGTTATTACTATTGTATAGTAGTTTTGAAGATAACAAATTGAGATATTTTTACAAATAAATATGCACAAATTTCGCTAAAATTAATAATTTCTAAATATATTGTTATGACTCTGTAACGCGCACCGCCATCCAGGCTAGTGCACAGGTGCGCACTTCTAGTGAACGGACTAGAACATGATGTTGACATTAAGAGAATAACGATTTCCGCCCACGTTGAGAGTGAAGATGAAGATACAGTGCTAAATGGAGTTGTTGTTTTATGTAACTGTCATGTCATGTAAATAAACGTATATGTCCTCGCTGAGTTGCCTTCACTTAAGTTATTAAATTGGTGTCAGAAGTGAGGATTATAGGCAACTCAACGAGAGGAGGTAGGCTTTGATTACAATGACATATTCGAAGCTATTACATCAGCTCTCAATTACACAGCTGAGACAAGAGCTTCGGGACCGAGATTTAAAACCTTTCGGTAGCAAGGAAAGGCTTACGGCTCGTCTGCGACAAGCATTGATTGAGGAAGATGAAGTTGTGGATGTCATTGGCAAGATCCAGGAGTGTGGGGATGAATTTAAGGAACAATTTAAGGAGCAGTTGAGCACCATAAGGATCATGATGAGGAACATGAGCAGGGACATATTGTTGAACGTAGATGAAATTGAATTGGAAGTGGAAGGACAAACAGACCAATTTGATAAAGCTAATGAAGGAATAGACTCGTTGATGAAGGAGCGGTTGCTAGTAGACTCGTTGGTGAAGAAGTTGCTTGGTCAGGACTGTGGCTGCACAAACAGTGTTGATGTAGGCGCTAGGGATTGGAGCGCTGTCTGTGACTGTGTTTTGGGCAAGTCTGACGGGGGTGACTTTCAAGGCGAGGAAGGTGACAAAGATTGCTGCGACGATCTCAGTGGGATATACCGAATCGAAAAGAAAGAGATTAATGAAGGAGATGAAGTCTGTTATTTGCCTGAAACGTTTGTTCCTTATTTAGCTGCAACGAGTACCTCAATGAGCCGGACAGAACAAGACAACGTTGGGTCTGCGTCTAAGCCTATTGCTGTAGAACTTAAAGACATCTTCTTATCTGCCGGTGCTCACGAGGGAAAGGTGAAGCTCGACAACTGCATCCAGAGCTTGAGCATGAACTGTACGTGCGGCGCATCTCACTGGGAATGTGGATGCCAAGAAAACCATCAACAAGGCACGTGTACTTCTGCCATCATCATTGAAATTGGCATAGATGAATGTCAATCAACCAACTCTAAATCTGAGCTGTCAAGAGGAAGACATCTTCCACTTGAACATGAAGAGACCTATCTCCTGGACGTGAGACTGTTACCTGTGGATGAATGCGGCATATCGGACTTTGTTTGCAACGTGGTTGCATGTGAACTTGCAGCTTCCATGAGAGGCGTCTGTCGGGAGGGTCTGCTGAAACAGAGTGTCCGATCAATGGCTGTGCTGACGAAAACAGTGCTCGACAATATCTCTCTGTGTGTCAAACGGCCACGTCATCGTCTCAACAACAGCCTTGTCAACTGGAGAAAGAGAAAGCGGCACTGGAGGAAAACAGTGCGGATGGCTCTGTGGGGAACACCTTACCTGCCGTCTGTGACTCCCACTGATCGACCTCCACCTGAACTGTCAACCATCAGCTGCAGTGTTTCTTTTCGGGACGAAAAGTGCTAAGACGGGGGCAATGTTATGACTCTGTAATGCGCACCGCCATCCAGGCTAGTGCACAGGTGCGCACTTCTAGTGAGCGGACTAGAACATGATGTTGACATTAAGAGAATAACGATTTCCGCCCACGTTGAGAGTCAAGATGAAGAGACAGTGCTAAATGGAGTTGTTGTTTTATGTCATGTCATGTCATGTCATGTAAATAAACGTATATGTCCTCGTTGAGTTGCCTTTACTTAAGTTATTACAATATCTTTTTTAAATTCTAAAGTGCACTTTAAAAACATATTTCATTCTTGTCAAATTTACACACACACACACACATGCACTAACTTTCAAAAAGTCAAATATTATGCAATGTCATGTAGAAACTTCTTCAGTGGCTTGTTTCCATACATTGGCAAATAGCTTCAAGTTGTCTGTTAAGTTGTAGGTACTTTGTCTTGCTTGCAAATTTAATTTGTTATTCAGAATTAAAGCTCAAAAGAATCTTGTTCTCTGTGTTCTTTGAGGAAGTGATTAACTTGTAGACATTGGAGTGATTACCGTCAACAGACAGCTGAAACGCATGGTGCCGACCCTACACTACATTGTTTCCTCGTCCTAAATTGTCAAGTACTCGATCTCCAACATTCTATAATGCTTCCAGAAATCTTGGAGTCACTATGCGCTTCATCTTTGGTGACCAATATAATTGTCTTACCAAATATCATATAAACTCCCTACAACATCAGGCAGAGCATCATTTAGAAGGCAGTATTTACAGATAAGAATATTGATCGCCAGCTTAAACAATACCTACACACATTAGATTACCAATGTTACGGTAGTTTGAAATCCTCTTCAGGGGGGTTTGCAATAAAACCCCTCTCTTATTTTAAACAACAAAAATAATTCCTAATCCCTCACACCTTTATTTTGGATTCTTCTTGTAAAGTTTTTTGGTTGCTCTTTGCAAGAAGTCACTATCACCAAATGTCTGACCAACGATTACGAAATATTGTTATTGGGTAGCTGTTTGCACTTTCCTAGTCAATTTTAGTTGTTTTCTATTATGGGATACCTTAAGCAAAACGGAATTAGCATTTGAGTTAAAAAGAAGATTATTGTTTGTCAGGGAACTTTCTCTTTACATCCAGATTTTAAACTGTATGAAGTCGACTGTCACCTGTTATTTTGTATGGTCACTGGGTGACATTGGATCAATGTTGCAGTATTACAATGTAGGCTTTGTCAGGACAGTTGTATGCTTGTAATGAAAGCATATACATGTATATACTTGTAAGTTCAGGGATCTCTCTACCTATGAGGAGATAACACTTCATAAAGCAGACAAATAATACGTTTAATATCGTTATAAATCTGGTGGTGATAGGGGCAGTGGTGTGTGTTGTGATCACTACACGCCCAGCGCTAGGTGAGCGGTCAACCTTGACGAGTCAAAGCATTGTTTCTTTTACATTTAGAAAAAATAACCAATTATTTATATAAGTATTGGTAATTTATTATTTGTTTGATATCTCAAACAAAGGAAAGAAGTTGTAATTGACTGAAACGTTGGTATAAGCTGAATTAATTTTCTGAATACGTTTTCGTCTAATCCTTAGTGAAAACAAACATGAAACAGGACGAGACTATAGAAACAATAAAAACCATAAACTCTTCTCTAGCATAGTGGTTACCGTGTTGGCTTCAGAAGCCCGAGAAGGATTTAGCCCTTAAGTTCGTAGTCAGGTCGTTTTTCATTATAAAAAATGCTTTTAAATTGTTACTCTACATCTATAACAAATTTAATAACATGAATTACAGCGGAAATGATGTAAGACATTAAAATAAGTAGACCTATGTAAAATATGCCTTAAAAATACGGAATTTTAAAACTAGATATTAAATGGTTTTTTATACAGACTGAGGCCTTTTGGTAAAATACGCAAAATTAAATACAAAGTTTTTTTGTTTTTTTTAAATGCAGTTTTTTTCGCAAATAGCGGTCGTCAGGTTTATGACGATATAAATTTTCATATACATTTTCTTCTTAATCTTCTTCCCACCAGACCATGAGAAACAGTTATTTTTAATATTAATCAATTAGTTAATGTCCACCCCTAACTGAAATTCATTTAAGATTTATTTCCCATTGGTCCAGTTTTCTCACGGGACGTATCGGGCTCTGACCGCTATGTGACCACGATACAAACGACTGCATTCGCAACGTTCCTCGCTCTTCCCCCCCCCCCGCGGGGGTGGAATGGGGTGGCACGGAATCGTCCCTTAACTTAATTGTTTAAAGTCCCTACTCCGTAATTGTTTAAGTCCCTGCTCACGCTCATAAATCATTTTTGGCTCCCAACATCCAGGGTATCTGATACATGTGGGAGAAGTATCTAGCGTCCCTTTCCACCAGTTAATAAATAAAGTTAAGAGTATATAAGAGGGACTAAACTGTTATCAGTGCTCAAATTCACGCACAGACTTCTGTGTTTAACAGGCAAGGCTAGAACCTAGCTTCCAAACGTTCAGCGCCTGTATTCTAAACAACCGTGCCTGGTTGTTATTGGTGGTGCCCTAACGCACAATAGACTTGCGGTCACCACTAGATCTACACTGTCTATACGCTGCCAGACCATCATCCCAGACTGGATCTGCAGCGTCACCAAACCTGAGCCCACGACGCCAGAACTCCCCCCCCCCTGTCTGTCATCGAGAAGGAATTTCAGCAGTGGCCACTGAAAAACTCAGTGCCAACTACCCATTGCCTACGGTCCAGTGCCCAGAGACTTGCCCAGTGGTCAGCGCCTACTGCCCAGTACAAACTGTCCAGTCCCAGGCTCCAGCTGCTCACTGCCCAATATCTCTTGCCCACTACCTACGGACCTGAGCTCACCTTCCCCACCTTTCGCTGCAGACATACTCATAGTCGAGGTAGACTTCATCTCTACAAGCAGATCAGCCTCAAGTTCTCAACTATATCACCAAGAGAAGCCCAGCGGCCAACGAACTAGCAAAGAAAGAAAGATAAGGAACCAGAATAGAAACGCTCATCCACTCCTCATTTAGCAATCAGTGATGAATATACTACATTAAACCCCCATTGTTAATTCTATTTGTTTTATTAAATATTTTATATATTGCTATTTAGTCTGTTCCATTTGTTCTCATTGTTAGCTCGTAGTGTGCCTGTTAAAAATTTTACTTATGTGAGCGGAGAAAAACATTAAATTACTTCCCCTAGAGTAAACGACCCACTATTATAATATACAATTAAAAACCTCGCCACAAGGTTGCGTTAATATTTTAAATCAGGTAATAATGTAATTCTAGGAGCTAAAAGTAACCAGTGTACGATATTGTATGCGGATCCATACGACAGTTAAAGAAATTTCTTGATCAATTAATAAGTGGATCAAAAGCATTTTACGTTTATAGTGATAAATCATTTGTACATTTGATTAATGAATAAATGATTTTAAAGATGGAGTTGTGATAGCGTGTTTGCTTTTAGTGACAAATTGTGTATTGTGTGTGATTTTAAATAGCCAAACTAGTTTAAAAATTTTGTTGTCCTTAAGCTGTTGGGTGCTAATAACATTTATTATGTATGAATGTGTAGACGGAGGTCAGTAAACAGCATGCACTAAATGAAATAAAGTGCCAAGATAAACTTTTTATATATTGATAATTATTAAGTCTTTTTTATTGTTTTTAAGATATCTACTAGTCATCTTTATTTCTAGATGGATAAATACATAGAAACATATAAAGACAATAAAAAAAAATAAAGAGAGAAAAGATAGATATATATATTGAGAAGGTTACCTATTTACTTCTGCTGTGTCCATATCTGCACACGTTTGTAAAATGTTCACAGTTATAACGAAAAAAGCTGTCGTCGACCTCACCTAGTCTTTTCAATGCATTTTTTACTATAGTTTCTGGATTTAAGGGTCTTGGATAAGAAAATGTAAAACACATGTAGAGCAGCAAACAAAATAAATTTTAAAAATACTTAAAAAAACAAAGCCGTTAGTAATTGTATCAATAAGTTTGGATCAGTCTTGTAAATAGAATAGTAATAAGCCTCAGACGACAATCTATTATGGAGGCTAATTCAGCTTACACAACCACTTTGGTCAAGCACAATAGCTTTCCTTTATAAAAGGACTAATTAGGCTGATACCACCAATTCAATCAAGTACTATTTGTTTCCTTTTTTTTTTGAGATACCTGTAACAAAAATAAATTTCCGCCCACTTAAGGTATCACTCGGGTCTAGGCATTTAATTAATTTTTTTTATTTTCCTATCTTCATTCTCTTAACTTAGCCCATATGGAGCTAAAAAAAGCTCTTGTACCACCCTTACTACCACCCCCTCTCTCTAGGCATCGATGGCACATTGTATCCTCCTAATCTGACACATGTCTAGCCAGTCTATCGACAGGAGTAAGATCCCCTTTCTTATCTGGACAAACATCCTGTGTGATATCTTTGTTGTATTCATTGTACGGAGTTTGCCCCTCCTCCCCTTTCACCAGGTGACACCTTCCTCATCCTCCCCTGTCGGAAGGGACTGGTCACTTCAAAGGGACCCTTTCAAGTCGACAACAATGGCTACCTCGATCATCTCGCGCACCTAATCTCTTTGTATAGACAAGCCCTCCTCATCGTCTAAACTCATTGGAGACGCGAGACGGCCCATATTGGCTTGTCTTTCAAAACTTATCTATACACAGGAAACACGCGGCAATGTCAAGCGGAAATCCTTTGTCTTAAGCTCTTCAGACAAACTGCCATATTTGACATGATGTAACTCCCCTCTCGCTCCACCTCTCATCCATCTCTATATGGACAAGATTTAGCAAATCGTCTCATTTTCTCTCTGAGAGCCGTTGGGAGCGAACATCTCTGTTTGAGCGTTGGACTATATTCATTTCATTTCTTTTCCTTACGTTGGATTTGGTGCTTTTATTACAGACAATCTCTACTTGAAGCCCTATCTTCGTAACGCTGTTACCAGTCTGCTGACACCAGATCTGAAGATACCAGCCTTACCTACTACACACAAGAGTCCAACCAACAATCGCTAGCTAGAGACCCGTCACTGCATCTACATATCGTTGGACTGCTCCGTACGCTAGGATCAATCACGCCAGCCCAACCGCAGACAACGTCAGCATCAGCCATACCAGTCTCACCAGAGCGGCATAGGACTTAAAGCTAAGCAACCAGCCTAATGACACTCAGACCACTTGGTTCTCATATCTTATGATGATAGTCTCATTTTATGTAAATAGTTAGGCTCCATCCTAACACTGTACAATATTTTACCTTTACTTATTTTCTCTATGTAAATAAACTGTACATGTATCTTACGTAACTGTATTTGTTGCCTGCATTCATAACGCTGTGCCCGTAAGTCTATATGCAATAAAGGTCCTCACAATCTTAAAACCCCTAGACACCTAAACGGCCACCATCTTTAACCTACTTGTCACAATACCAAACAAAGTAATTTATTACCAAAAGTGATTTAATTAATTTCTCTTAAACTTTTTTTGTTGTGTTGTCAACATGGGCTCCGGCAGGATTTTTTCCAGGGGGGTGCAAATTTACATCTACGGAGAATATTAAAGAAACGAACTGGTTTCCCCCCCCCCCCTCAGCAATATACGATAATAAGTGACCTGTAAATATTTGTTCAAAAATTAAACATTTGAACAAACTATTTACTGTACACGTTGTTAAGCTTATCCGTTCTGCCTATGCCTCTCTAAGGTCGATCTAATAAAAAATGTTAACATAATAATATAAAAATAGGCTTGTCTTCGAATAAAAAATGTTAACATAGAATTGCAATTAATGTCCGCCAAACTAATCATCTCAAAATTGTGACTGGGTTCTTATTTAGTGTCTCACATTAAAGGTAAAAATGAAACATTCTTTTTCAGTCCATATATCCTTGCCTTAACACATTTCTGCTAGCCATCACGGGGCAACCATCGCAGTCTTGGCCGAGTAGTATATTCATGTCTCGACTATGTTTTAATGTATTCGCTGACAATGACGTTAGACACAGACTGTGTTTCTCTGAACAGGAACAAAACCAGAAACGTTTTCTCAAATACGATCGCCGTCAACAAAGTATCACATATATCTGTAATTTCATCACCGAAATACCCAGCAAATGCAGTCAATAATCGATGCTGATGCTCGTATTTTTTTCTGTTTCTTGCTACTGCCAGTGATCCGTTAATTCAAATCGTCAATTTGCCTAGTACGATGGCATGTGATGGCATATATTTCAATCCACACATGTCAGCTCTGCAAGGGCCGTTATCTTCAGCTGCAATGAATAGGTCATATCCGACCGTGTTTGACAAAGGAGTCAACAAAAAGCTAACAATAGCATCTATACTCTCCCGACTTGACTACCGCAACGCCTTGCTAGAGGTATATCTGATGACAAAATAGCCAAGCTGCAACAAATTCTGAATAACGCAGCACGAATAGCTCATCGGAAAACAAGACTAGATTCTGATTTTTAAAAAGCGAAAAATCTTATTTTTTAAATCACTTATGCAAGCAGTTTCTTCATAAAATACACCACTTTTACAACTATCCACTATTAATAGTAACGTACAATGGAAGTGTTTTAGTAAGGGAGGTAACAATTTATCATATTTTAAACACATTTATACAAATAGTTTCAAACTTTTTGTAGAAAATTATTTTTTTTTCACATTTGTGTCACTATGCTATTTAAGTTTTGTCCTACAAGGTACAACATTTATCCACAAATAATGTTTCCTTTTGTTTAAAAGAAAAAAATCTACTTTATATGCAAATAAGTGTAACATAATTTAAAACAACAATTCATAAGTAAGTATTCATATTATCAAGTTAACTACCATACAGGGATAACATAATAGAACCCATACTTCAATGCAAGTACAGAACAACTGACTAAAGGAATTATTTCTTTAAGAGATTGACCCTTTTCAAACAATTTGATCAATAAGATATTCATTTTAAGACATCGGTTAGACCAGGTTGACATTTAACTTCACATTCACTTTCACATATCCTTTGGTCTGCTGGAAAGCTGGGGCACCAAACAAGATCTGTCAAACTTCTTTTTCCATTTTTCTCTGTCATTTTTTTTTTATATAATTTAATTCTGATGTTGTTTCTGAAAATATTGATACTTGTCTTTTTACCTGCCTGGGTGGATCACTTCGGGGACTGATTTTGAGTTGGTGTTTTCTCACAAAAAGACTTTGTAAACTTGTTATGTTTGTAATGTTATCACAGAGCCTTAAGCCTACATCAGGTTTGTTAACAGCGCTCTATAAATTAAACTTTATTATTATTAAGAGCTTTCTTGTATAGTCTGCAATCGTAAAATGGTGGACGTGTTTAACCTGCTATTTTATCGAGCACTAAAACCAACTGCAACTCCGCATACGTAAATACATTTACCAATATGACTGCACCCTTTATTCTTGTTCAAAGAAACTTTCAAAACTTTCAAATTTATCGTATTGATATTAAGTCAGCAAGAATTTCTTCACCAAGGGAAAGAGAAAATATTTATCTCACTCTAAGCCTTAACGAAATACAATAATAAGTATAATTATGTATGTGCAAGTGAAAACAAATCGTCTCGACTTACGTGCATTAGAATATTTCACACTTTTTTATAGTAGCCTACACAAATTGCAAGACTATAATAAAGTGTACATGGTCAGCCATCAACACATGATAGAATATTCTAGTTTATTACAACTGTACTTCAGTGGAAAAAAAAAACTTCTTAAATTACTACTTCTAAGAAATTAATTTAATTAGTTAGTTAATTTAATTAGTTTTTTTACTAATCGTCGCCAAAATTATTCCCAATTTTATAAAAAAAAATTACTAACGCCAAATGACTGTTTGAAATCCCTCTTCTAAAAAACAAAACAAATACTCTTATGCTCATTTATGAAAATTGGTTGTTCTGAATTTTTATGAAAAATATTCAAACTCTATGTAAAATCGTACTTCAGTCTTACATTACATTTAATTTTCTAACTAAAAACTTATAGAATCTAATTATCGCTATTATTATTTGATTTTAAAGCTAAACAACTTCCTAACACCAAAGTATGGTTCAAAAAGTCTCTCCATTAGGCTATTATAATATAATTTTGGTAGGAGACCATGCCAAAAATCGAATAAATGGTATCTTTTATAGTGGAAAGCGTGGTCGAGAGGCTAAATGCGGCTTGAGCTTGGCTTGGCTACCAAGAAGGGGGCCCGAGGTTCGACCCCAGACTCGGGCAGAGTTGTGTTTACTGAGCGCCCAAAGGCAGCACGGGAAACCAACTCCTAGATACCCCCACACTGGTCAACAAATGAGATTTGACCAAAGCGCTCTGATCATGCTATAAGCATGAATGTAGCGCTATATAAAAGCTATAATAATAATCTTCAATGATTGTACCAGACAGGCTGAGCTTATATACGATTTTAAAAATATTAATACTTACTTCATTTTACTGTCAAGACTGTTATTGATTAATGCATTGGCTTCTCCAGCTACATTCCAGAAATCATCGATGCGAACGGAAGCTTTTTTAAACAGTTTGCTTCCAATACCGAACAGATATGTACTGGTGGAGTTATCTTTAAGCTCTGAATCATCGATTGCAGCTAAATGACATATCTTCCCTTGACCTGATACATTAATTGTTCAAAATATAAAACTCTTACTATTTTTTGTGTTCCTATAATAACAAGTATTGGGAAAAAAAATCTATTTAATAAAAAAAGATACAGTTATAGTATGATGCAACTTTTAAAAATTATTTAATACCGGTAACTGGACATTTAAATACAATGTCAATGCTATTTATTTCAATGTAAAGTTATTTAAGTTAAAATAATTTATTAACTAAAGATTAGACTACTCAGCGGTATACAGATGTTAAATCACAGGGAGAGATTACAAGCATGTAATAACAATGTTGGCCCAGATCGAAGTCTCTTAATATGTTCTGAACTTAGTCGAAATCCGTTATCTTGTCTATAGTAAACATTTCTTTTTATTGTAATTTCTAACTTTCTGTCAGTGTGCACGGCAATATCAAGTTAATATTTTAAGTACTAGAGTCTGGAAAAATCAGCACTAAAATACATGGCAGTCCGTGGTTCTACCGCAATCAACTCAACGGATACATGTCAGACAGTTTCCAAGACTCCACATCTATCATTCTTTCTTCGACAGAGCTCAGCAGTCCCCGTTGAAAACATATAAGTCATGATATGTCAGCCATAAATACTCCTCCTCCTCTGTGGCATTTTACGTCTCGAGAGACGATCTTTTCCCCTTGCAAGCTCTTGTGTGACTAAAGAGGCCGATCCTTGATACACAGCTGCGATCGCAGGTTGGGCATATGTAGTCACCAGGCGCCGTTGCACTTTCACCCTTCTTTCTGCTTCTGTTGTGTATGGCATCTGCAATCATGAAGCTTTAAGAGGTGGCACTCCTCCTCCGGTGTCTTCAAAATGTGCACTGCCTTTAGTGACTACAATTTCCAGTCTGCTTAAAAAAATGTACCTAAACGCCCAGTCATGCAGTAACAAAGCTCTTGAGCTTACATACACCATCACTGAAGATAACTACGACATAGCTTTCCTTAGTGAGACATAGTTTAAAGAAAACTAGTCGACCGGCGGCATAGCATACGCCACTGTTTTGCAAGGCAGGCCTTAGTCACTGCAACATATGTGACCACAGTGGGTCCCGCACTTTTTTTGGATCCGTGCTAAATTTTAGGTGTATAAATTATGAAATTGAACCATTTTATAACATATAACAGATTTCCCGCGGCCTCGTGATTTACCAGGAGCCCATTGGAAATCTCCTGAAATGTTATTAAATGCTATGCCGCCGGTCGAAAAAGTTCTGGAATTTTCCGGACATTATTAAAATCTTTTTAAAGTAAAAAAAAATATGCTATGCTATTTTGTGAATGAAAATAGTGCGGATTTGGATATAATATTTCCCATTCACACCATGCTGCGCCATGGGATCTTCCCATTTACTTGTTATAAGTAAAGCGAATGCTTGAATTCATGAATAAAAAATTCTATGAATGGAGCTAAAAATGGCTAATTGACCTTAATTTACGCGATATTAAGAATAGAGTTGGACTCATGTAACAATGCTTTAGAAAAACCAATTTGAATGTTAATTTGATTAAAATCTGAAATGAATGGACTATAATTAGTATGTTCATGTGCTGAAGCATAAAACTATATTTGCGAAGAGAAGTTCTATAATCTTAGAGTTGAATTCGAGATGAGTTACCTTTCGTAATCATATCTAATGAACGAATGTGCGTAATTAAAGTAATTATAAAGTGAAACCTGAGAGTATACTCTATCTGTGTATTGTTGTTTTAGTTTCAATAGTCTTACGACACAATAATCTGGAAATACTTTTAATGTTATGGGACAAAAATTGAGAAGAAGAGAATTATATAAACACCACTTTCATTCACAAAATAGTGCAATAATTTCCATTCACACCGTGCTGCGCCATGGGATCTTCCCATTTACTTGTT
>JADKLZ010000166.1:284018-298398 GCA_021533235.1 Biomphalaria straminea | reverse complement strand
ACAGTATTTCTAAATCCCCTACATTGAGTTCCCTACATCGGCCTTTATTTAAAATAGTCTACCTTGAAGAACAGGCTCTGTAGGGGATTTAGAAATACTGTACAAGGATAGTCTAGCCAAGTGTATAACAATAAGATCTGACAGCTCAACATACACCACCTTTGAAATGTGCGAGTTTCACCTCTCCCATCTTAGTAGAACACTGACTTTTATTTTCTTGTATCACCCACCAACAAGCAAGAGAAATAAATTGACAACAAAAGTTTTCATCACAGAATTTCAAGACCTCATTGACAGTCACATAGCAACAAAAGATCTATTTGTTAATGTGAACATTCATTTGAACACCGACAGTAAGACATTCGTGGTGTCGCTGAAAAAAACAACTTAGACTAAACGATAAATGTTCCACGTCATAGGCCTTACTCTTGACTGAATTGTCACAAATGAAAGCCAAACTCAACGTTCTCTGAACACGTTGCTGGTGCACAGTCCATATAAGCCACTGAAACAAGTTTTTCCCACGGTAGCCACACCTGTCAATACTAGCTTCCTGTTCTGGAAACACGTCGCGTCCAGTAGTCGTCTCTTTCAAGGGTAGTAAGTCCAATAGATCTTCAACAATGTTCATTGTAAATTTTATTTATTTTTTTTTTAATTTGCTAACGTGGCCGCGGGCCGCACAAAATAGCGTCGCGGGCCGCATGTGGCCCGCGTACCGCGTGTTTGAGACCCCTGTTCTAGACCGTGGCTTGTCAGATAATGTTTTGTACATTTTAAAATGTGCCTTTCAAAAAGACCAAAGAAAATAAAAAAAAAATACATCTATCCGTTTCATCACAGTTTGTCTACTCTCCAATCTTTCAAAATTAATTTCTCCTTCTTTGTGAGTTGGTGTTCCTGAATATGCTGTCAAGAGTCTTATTTTAAAGATGCCATTTCAACTCCATTGCTCCATGAATTTTTAAGTGAGCTTATACCGACATTTACTAACATTGCGAAATCTTCACTGTTTCAAATCTCCCCTTCCTGTCAAAGCTTCTGGAGCTCATCGTGTTAGCGCAAATTCTTTCTCATCTTGAACAGTACTGTCTCTTGGAAGAATTTCAATCTGCATATAGGAAGTGCTTAAAACGGAAACAGCAATGGTCAATGTACTAAATGACTAACTTCACAATTCTGACATAAGCCACATGCTGGACTTGTCCACAGCTTTAACACGCTAGACCATAAAATTATGATGAGCAAACCCTATGTCACTTTTGGTTTAGCAGAAATCGTCCTTAAGTAGCTTGGATCCTACCTGACTGAACGCACCCAGAGTGTCGTTGTTAATGGGACAGAATCAACAAGCTTACTCTTGAAGTAAAGAGTACCCCAGGGATCAGTTCTAGGCCCAGTATTGTTCACTATGTATACATATCCACTCAGCGGTATCATACGGCCTACCGGCATCTTATACCACTTCTTTGCGGATGATTCACAGTTACACAATTACTTATTACTCTCAGAGGTCTCGCATGTGGCAGCAAATATCAGTGATACCTTTTCAAGGGTAAATGATTTGATGATTGAGAATAGGCTCAAGATGAGCATAGACAAGACAGAAATAATTAAGAAGGCTCTCGGAAAACATCTCACAAGTAGACTGGACAGATGTCCTATTTATAGCGAACTGTTTTTTGGTCATTTGGTATCAGTGGCGTCACTAGAGTGTGTGTGGGGTGCGGTCCGCACCGGGTGACATTCATTAGGGAGGGGACTTTTTTGGAATAATAGACAATTTAAAAAAAAAAAAAGTATCAGTGGCTACATATTGGAACATGTTATTCGCACTTGATAAATAGATCTATACATATTTTAAAAAATTCTTCTACAAAATATTTTTTAAATGCATTTCTACAAATTGTTTAAGACGTTACATCATAGTAAGTAAGTAAAGTTCCCCTTTCAGACCTTGTGGTCTACAGGGCAGATGATGTAAAGGTCATCTGATTCTGTGGCCTACGGTTAACGAGGGTGTCATGTGACCAGCACAACGACCAAACGTCTTTACTTTCCCCAACTAACGTCAGGTACCCATTAGATCTGGGTGGACTCAGAGGCGCCCAAGGATCCCGAAATAAAAATCCCAGCCTTTAGCAGGATTCGAACCCAGGACCCCCGGTTCATAAGTCAAGTGCTTTACCGCTCAGCCACCGCGCCTCCACGTTACATCATACTTTATATTAAAGCTGATTTAAAACCTTTCTATCAGCTATACATTAGCTGCATGTATATGAACACTGCTTTGATTTTTAACAATGTTTTTATCGAATCTATAGATATAATAGTTAACATCGTAATATCAGATTACTAACCAATTGTCACTGTTTAACAAATGACGACATTGGACTTTTCATTTTTTTTTGGCATATCTTATTGAAATCTCACATATAATTAATGTAATCACATATAATTAATGTAAATTTTGTAGAGTTGGAAACTAGATACGTGACAATATTTCTGAAGATGATGATGTAATTTCCGAAGATGAATGCAAAAGAAACCCTAGCCAAGATAAAGGAAATGTTACAATTAATCAGTTGAATGTTATAGATTTCAATATTTTAGGGAATAGTTTCTTCTTGTCGTGTGCCGATTTCACAAGAATGCCGCAGAAAGTTATCCAAAGCAAAAGGAAAAGTACGACAATTGTTAACCTAGCGTAGATATTAGGGTACATTTTACCTATATAAATTCCCCAATGGGAATAAAGTCCTCTCTTGAACTCTACTCGGTCCCCAAGACGTAGGCTATCGTAAATCTGTTTATTGTTTAGGTAGTTCTTCCTGTAATCATACATTGTAAGTGACTTCAGCATTAAGCTCTGTCTTTGGTCATCGGTAATGCTTCCTAAAATAATTTAAATAATAAAAATGTTTTTTTTTTAAATCAATTCTTATTAATAACTCACTCTTTTATTCTAGTTAAAAAGGTTACAAAGACAGTTTGTGTGGAATTACAAACTCTATATCGGCCCCAAAAGTGGTCCACGCAGGCAGTTAAAAAGGCAGTTTTTCTTTAGTTTTCTTCTGATTTCTTCAGAAACAACATCAAAATGAAATTCTATCAAAGAAAAATGACACAGAAGAATGGAGAAAGAAGTTTGGCAGATCATGTTTGGTCCCCCGGCGGTCATGCAGAACAAAGGACAGGTAAAGGTGAATGTGAAGTTAGAGGTGAACCTGTCCTAATCAATGTCTTACATTGAATATATAATTGATCTAATTGTTTTTGTAAAGGGTCAGTATCTTATTCAATATTTTGAAGAAAAAAAATTCTGTAAAAAAAAAAAAATCCTTTTGATTAAGTAGGGATCCAAAACCGACGCAAAAATCTTCACTTAGCATAACAAGCTACAGGTAAAACTAGTGTTCAATGACCTTGGTGTGACATAATTTGCAAACGAGAATGGAGATATCTGAAATCCCCTCCGACCCCTTCCCTTCAAGTTTACTGAGCATGCTAGAAGAATGAAGGTCCTTTATAAAAAAAAAAGAGAGAGGGGAGGGAGGAGTGGACTAACAATTGGTATCTTGTGTCAGGCCAGTTACATGAAGACAATTTACCCATGTAACCCCTCCCCCTGTCCACTAAGCATGCCAGAACACTGGAGAGGGGGAGAGAGGGAGGAGTAGACTACAGATATAAATATATTCTTTTATTTTGTCTTCTCGTTGTTTTCTGTAAACTACTAGATGTAATAAAATAGATCTAGAACCTAATCTAGACAAACTGCTTTTTTAAATAAAAAATAATTTCCATTTGAAGACTAAAACCTCTACATTATTATTAACATTTTATTTTAATATCCTTGCTCAGACAGGTCTAAAAAGTAAATTTAAATATCTAAAAAGGATCTAGCTCTGGGTCTACGTGTGTTAATTTTATAGTTTCTAATTGCAATAAAAGATCTATATTCTTTTATAATTAAAGTAGCCCTACGTCAATAGGTTTTAGCATGGGCGTAGCCAGGATTTTTTTTGGGGGAGGGTTTGGGGAGTTAGTGGAAAATTTGTAGAGTCTCCCCTTGGCCGCAAGGGGGTCTGGGGGAGCGGCGAGAGCTCCCCCAGTGCGGGGCGAAGCCCCGACGCCAAGCAATGTTTCCGGTATTAAATGCCAACAAAATACATATTCTGAGGTATTTATGGTGCATTATCTTGCTGTTAAAAAGTTTTATTTCAAAAACCTTACGGGCTATTCTTACTGACTTAGACCCTCCCGCACATTTGACAGCAAGATGTTTCCACAAAAATCTGTGACTGGCAATTTCTGAAGCCTCTTCCCACCTTCTCTGAGGACTTCAAGTTGTCCTTGGATGTCATCGCAACTTTTATTAGGCTGTAATTTATTTTGTCGGAGAACATGTCCCGCTAACCTCATGCGGCGCTCTGTCACAACCTTACTAAGGGGTCGACTCTTATTTCGGCATAGGATATCCTTGATTTAGACCCGATCTCTATAACTAAGTCTTAAAATCTGTCTTAGCCATCTTGTTGAGCTACATTTGTTTTGTTTTGTTTG
This sequence comes from Biomphalaria straminea, assembly GCA_021533235.1. Classification (NCBI taxonomy): domain Eukaryota; kingdom Metazoa; phylum Mollusca; class Gastropoda; family Planorbidae; genus Biomphalaria; species Biomphalaria straminea. The sequence continues at coordinate 293,832 of JADKLZ010000166.1, read as the reverse complement.
TTTTAATTTAGCCCAGCCACTGGTAGAATTGTGTAACCTCTCTTGACTAGGCTCGTGTAATTGGGTGTCTGTGGTTTGCTAAAGATTTTATATAGAAAAGGAAATTTTTATCGTCAAAATCATTTTTGAAACATTTGGTTTTTGGTGAATTTAGTTTGCTTTAGAATAATGTATTTTCAACCTCAAATCTCTCGGCAGGTGGATTTTAAACTCAAAACCATCCGTAGGCGGTTTAAAGTTTAAAAATTTTGAGTGTGTAATTTGCTTTTTATATTAAAAAGTTTTTTTGTAGTATTAAATCCCGCGGAAAGGGGGTTAAAACTCAAAAACCCCTTTAGCAACGCTCAAGCATTTAATTTGCTTTTTTTTATATTGAAGAGGTATTTTTTAGCTTCAAACCCCTCTAAAGGAGGGTTTAAACTCAAAACCCCCTAGGGCTACGCTCAAAGCATTTTTAGTGTGTAATTTCCTTTTCTTATATTGAAGAAGAAGTATTTTTTTGCTTTAAACCCCGCTGAAGAGGGGTTTAAGCTCAACCCACCCCCTTTGATACGCTCATAGCATTTTGAGTGCGTTATTATTTTTGTTACAAGTGGTTTAAAACTTAAAACCCCTTTGGCTGCGCACATATAATTTTGGGTGTGTAATTTGCTTTTAATACATTGAAGAGGGGGTTTTTAACGGCCAGCCCCGCTTGGGGGGGGGGGGGGGTGAAACACTAAACCCCTCTTGGCTACGATCATAGAAGCCGGTGACTGACGTATGGATCGTCTTACATTGAAGAAGGGATTTTATCGAAAATTTCGGAGGGGATTTTAAAATCACCCCCCCCCTCTTTGGAATTTCGAAATTGTGGTTTACATTGTTTTTTTGTTTGTTTTGTTCTATAGAAGAGGGGGGTTTAAATGCAAAACCCCCTGTTAGGGGGTTTTAAGCTCAAAACCCCTTGGCTGCACTAAGACAAATGATGGTTTAGTATTGAAATCTCGCCTAAAGGTAACAAAATCTAATAAATAAAATCAGTAAGTAAACTCCGACCCCCACCCTTTGGGGTAAATTTCATTTCAGGGGGGGGTTGAACCCCAAGAACCCCCCCCTGGCTACGCCCATGGGTTTTAGGGCCTTAGACTCTAAGCCTCTTTAGTAAAGTAAAAAAAAAGTAAAGTTAACCTTTAAGACCTTGTGGTCTATGGGAAGATGAAGTAAAGTTCAACTGATTCTGTGGCCTACGGTTAACTAGGGTATCATGTGGCCAGCATAAGGACCAACCGCCTTTACTTTTCCCCAACTAAAGTCAGGTACCCATTAGAGCTGGGTGGACTCAGAGGCGCCCGAAGATCCCGAAATAAAAATCCCAGTCTTCACCGGGATTCTAACCCCGGACCCCGGTTCAATAGCTAAGCACTTGTTGTTTGTTTACGTTTGGCGAATGGACCCCATTTAAGATCAGTAGATGAGTAGATTTTATGTAAACTTTATATTTTTCAGACATTAAAGAATTTATATTTATGATTGTTTAAACAAGACATAATTTAATAATAATAAATTTAAAAAATCTTGGGACCTAATTATTATATTATCTTTCAAAAAGTAGTTAAATCTGCATAAACTTTTTTATAAAACATTTACTTTTATTTTAAGAAAAAAAAAGTTTTAAAACTTTATTGTCTATAAGATTTAAGCTACAAAAAGTCTAAAAGGTGACTAAGCTGGATATGTTGAAAGTATTACAATTACATTACACAATTACATTAGATTTTCAAGAGCCCCTGGAAAATCAGTAAGCCACGAAAAGCCTGTTTTTTTATATAATTTATAATGTTTTAAATTACACCTATAACTAGCGCGGGACCTATGAAAGTGCGAGGCCCACTGCGTCCGCATAGGTTGCAGTGACCTAAGTCCGGCCCTGATTTATAGCGTACATTTTTTTATATTCATGTTGAGTTTCAAACAAAATTAAATGTAATAAATAAATTAAAAAAAAAAAAAACGTATTCGAGCCGCTGTGTCTCGTTGATATCACTTTTTTAAAATAAGTTTAAATTTTTAGCGGCCCCCGTAAGGGAAAAAGCCGCTATTAGGTTTATGCAAAATGTCCGCCTGCCCGTCTGTCACACTAGAAGAGATACGAAAAATATTATTTCACCATTAAATGCGGCTTGAAAAGTTTAGGTGCAACGGCTACTTTTAAAGCAAACCGTTTAATTTATAAAATTAATTATGCAAGCGATTTTTTTAATAACAAAACACCAATTCTAAAACAATTACGTAAATGTAAGGGAGGAAATGTTACTATAAGAAATTTCCACAAGTAGATATCACGCACATTTTTTAAAATGAACTTTTAGCAGCGACTTCGTTTACAAGCGTAAAGCCCGGCCATGACATGATTCTAAACTAATTTCTTAAACTTTTTAAAAAATCAGATTAAAAAAAACAAAAAATTTAAGTGTCCCCATTAGAATGAAAGAAGCATATTTATGTTCGTTTTTTCTGTTGGTTGGTCTGTCCGTCATGGTTAGATAAAAAACCACTAAAGGCTTTTGAAAATATGATTTAACCTTTACTGTTTCTTCAGAAATATTGAGATAGTTTAAGTATCTATAATAGATTGTTCCGGATGTTTATGTCTAGATCTACATTAAATTGTTATAATAAACTAAAACTAATCTTATATTTTTAAATTTAATATTGCATTCATTCTATTGATTATCTGGGCTTTTTTTTATTTTACTTAAATTTTATCTAAATTACATCCAAATTATTAATAATAATAATTAATAAGATATATGATAAGTGTGCTAAATCAGAAGTTTAGTTTATGTAGATCTACATCTCTACAGATCAATGCTAAAAGATTATTTACAATCGCTCGTGTGACATATTGTATATATCAGGCTATTAGTTTGTAACCAGTTTGTTATTAAGTTAAGAGCAATGCCTTATCGTGCGGTTAGCGTGCGGAACTGATTATCTCGACGCTCCCGGGTTATGTGTCTGTTTGTTTTACATGTTTCGGATGTTTTTTCAGAGTTAAAGATAATTTACTTCCTAGTTCAAACCTCCTCAGGATGGGATGGGAGCATGAAGGAATTGAGCCAGGGACCAACGATAAATAAAAAATACAGTCTAGTGGGCAAACATCAAGATAAGGCAGGTTTATACCCTGCTCGCCATCCTCCGTAGTCCAGCGAGAAGTTAATTATTTAATTTAGAAGGAACATCCGAAACATCTTGCGAATAGGCGGATCTGACAGGGATCCGACTCCGACGGGGGCCGCCTCTGAGTTTGTGTACCAAACAATCTCTCTTTGTAATCTTGTTTTTTTAAAGCTTTGTGCATTGAAAAAAAAAATTATTTGGTCGCGACCAGACCGCCTATTTGGTACCGGCCAACCGGGCACTAGCCCGTTTGCCAATTAATCTGCCCCTGATTTATAAAAATTTTTTTCTTCCATATCTATGAATTTCCCAAATTTTGACAAATATTACATGCATTTAGCATTTATAGTGTTTTTTTTTGTTACAAACTTTTGACAAAAAAATTGAACGTGTTCTCTGTGTCACCGTGAATGTTTTTTTACTAAGTTTCATATCTGGGAGTCTTATAGTTTCTCTTTAAATGTCCTTCAAAATCACGGGTTTGGAAGGCCTAAAAAAGAAACTGAAAAAATAACCTTTTTTTAAAAATGTAAAACTTTATTAATTTTTCAGTTATAAACATAAATTTTGTATTCTTGGTCTTAGAATCACAAGTTCTATCTCACTAAATAAAAAAAATAGCTGCATGCACATTAAAACAAATTGTTTTGGGTCGCAAAATTAAGTATTTTACGACCGTAGTGGAACGCTCCAGTTCTCGCGATAATATTGTTACGAATCTCTCTCTACTATGCGAATCAGAAACCCCATTTGTAAAAACCGTGCTGAGATTACTCCCTTAGAGCACGGAAGAGGAAGCGAGCAGTGAGTTGTAGCGTCGCCTTATCCCCGTACAAGGACAGACCCTCTGTCACACATGGACCAGTTCTCTCTCTCTCATTACCTTGTCCCGATCGTTCATCTTGCAGAGCTCGGCATTCATAGAGAATGTGCTCTATTGTCTCATCGTCCTCGAGGCAATGGCGGCACCGTGTGTTGTAGTTTTCCCTCCACCGTCTAAAGTACGCACCTATTGGACAGTGTCCGACTCGGAACTGGGCTAGGACTGCCTGTTCCGCACGGCAGAGCTTCCACCATGCGTCCTTTCGGTCTGGTCTACTCATCTGCTTGTGTAGCTCTCGGCCTTTCTCGGAAACGTCCCAACTAGCGTACCACTGTGCCAACGGTCGGTTGTCGGCTAGGGATCGTACAGTCGCAAGGCTGTAAGGTTCATCATTTAAGGTGCACGTTGCTGCCGCGGCTTTTGTTAAAAGGGTGCCCTCTGATGACTGACAAGACCACAAAGGGATGGAACCCACTTTATAAAATTATTTACATTGAGCTGCAGAAGGCGCTCCACCTCTGCGAGGAGTGCTTCTACTCGTCCTACGCCTGCAAGCTGCCCTTCAAGGGCATCGAAAGCACGGTGAAAATTACCACGTCCGCTGGGGCCGTGGATACATTTCCTACTCTTTCCACTACCCACGTCAATGCTGCGAGCATTGCTTCTAGTTCAGCTTCTGTGCTGCTTTAACCGCTGCAGGGCTCACTCAGCTCCACACTTTCGGGTTGCCTGAGAGTTGTACCTCCACCCCATACCCAGCTTTTGTAGTGCCCTCGAGCGTCTACACGGAGCCATCCGCGTAGATAGTGGTCACTCCTGCCAGATACGAGGCGATAGTTTCTCTGGCAGTTTGTAGTGGCGGCATATTTATTTGTAGATTATGTTAAATCACTTTACAGCATTTTGCCAAACATTGTTAATACAATGGTGATGATAATATTTGCAAAGATTTATTTAAAATAAGCTGTAAACTTTAACTGTCTTACCTTCTTTTAAGTCAGGCAGCTGTGAACAAAATGAAATGAATTTAATAGTTTGTGAAAAACAAGATTTAATTGCTCCTAGATGTTTAGACCTTTTTTGTTTCCATTTTTAAAAAGAGACTCAAATGCTAGGCGCACAGTTGCCTCACACATACATAATGAACACCTTGTTAACTTATATCTTCTCTCTTTCTAACTGTGCAAGACTTTCTAATTTATTTTACGTATAGAGGCTTTAATAGTAATGTGTATATGGATTAGGGGTGTACCGGATAGTACTTTTTGATATCCGGCCGGGGCCGGATATGACCGGATAATGAAATTTGATATTCGGCCGGAAACGGAGCCGAAGACCTAAGTATCTTGTAAATAATTGTATTGCTGAACATTTTACGAAACTGTTATATAACATACTTATATTTGTTGGTATTATTTTTTTCCTTTTATATACCTTATTGTTCTAAACTCTGTTACTGATTGATTTATTAAAGATTAATAGTATTTATAAACATAAATTAATCTGTATAGCATCATCATGAATAGCATGAGCGTGTCTGTGTGTGTGTACGAAGCCACCAACCATTTAGGCTGTGTGTTGGAGTGTCACCGTAAAATATGTTAGTATATATTTTACTAGTTACTAATGTAAATCTCTCATCTGGCTTGTATGGTGGTTGAATGTATGTGTTCAACAATTTCGACCAGCAATCGGTCATCAGACTTGTATTTTTAAGTCCAAAGACTGTCTCTGGTTCTGGCTTCAAGAACTCAATACTGATAGCTATTAGTTAATAGTTGGAATCTGAAGCGTAGTAGGTCATATATTTATTAATCCGTTTGCGGCAAAAGATATTTTATTAACAGCAGGAACATCCATTACACCTACATTATTGATTTTTAGATCTACTGATAAATAGATCAAAGTGCATTAGGAAACCAAATATAGATGAAAACTCATCCACACCCTACCTACCAAAAAGAAACATAAATGGATTTTGTGTTCGATTGATTGTAACAACCTAGTCAGATAGACATAGTGAACCTACACATGTTGTCCTAGTGTTGTGTGTATAGATGATTGTGTTGACCTTCACGCGTTTTTTTTCCTTTGGGCATACGCAATAGTGTTTAGTGCAGGCAAAAAAAAAAGATAACACATTGGCATGGTCAGTCAAGCATATAGATAGGCTAAATTATCCTTACACTAGTTGAGGTCAAGTGTTTCTTAACATTCCAGCATATTATGGTGCTTTAGATCAATTTATTGTTTGCGATCAATTTATTTTCTGTGATGTTAAATTTTACTGTAAGGTTTTCCTTTAGGCCCTATATATTAAGTCAATAGGATTAAGCAATGAAATTAGCTTTCTTTCTAAAGGTTTTAAGACTGGGAAAAAACTACTTTCTCTCCAAGTAAACAAACTTAGTGTCATCATCTGTTGACAGTTGACCTATGGACAATGTCAATATGTCTTAACAATATGCGTTAATCCATTCTGGCTTAAGAATCTATCAATACATTGTCATGGGTTAAACAAATAAGAAGTTAAGGGTGTTGAGTCTCTTGAGCCCTCCCTTAAAGATACCACTGGTCAGTGTCTGTTTGGCTTGTAGTCCAGCCTCCTAATTGAGACTTAGCTCAAAGTAAACAAACTTATTACCCGGCCAATAGTATAAAAGGTGTGGCTTGTGGTCCTTTGACCCTTTGATTGACAACCTATCTCATAATAAACAAACCCAAACCAGATTAACCTTATAGAGAGATGGCTTGTAGTCCCGCCCCCTAATAAAATTTCTTCTCCAAGTAAACAAACGTAGTTCCCTCTTAAGATAGACCTCTAGACAGTGTCAACACGTTTCTGTGATCTCAATGTTATGGACTAAACAAACAAAAGGAGGTGGGGGTTGCTCATCTCTACCTCTGCAGATATACCCGCACATCTAGACAGATTATCAGCGTGACGTAGTTAATGAATATTACATGTTTACTAGAACACTCAAAGGTCAAAACAAGCTTTTAAAATGTGCCAGACATCGCTGCTATGTATGTATTAATGCGATCTTACAATGTACAGTTCTATTTCTATTTAGCCTTGTCTTTGTACTAAATAAGATTTGGTGCGTAGTCATTGTTTATTGTTTTAAAAAAAACAAATTCTTTTATTTGAAACAAAGAAAAAGTAAATGTATTTCAGAACTGACATTATTTAATCATGTCCACTTTGTGAATATTTGTATATTTTTATCAACATGGAGATTTGGTTTAAACTTCTTGTTGGGCATCGTTTATCAGCGTCGACACCTTTATATTGTTTGTCTTTCGCCTGTGTTGTTTCGATATTTAAGTGTTACCTCCGTATGGCGTATCTGGAAAAGACTTAGCGCGCATAGGCGCCTAACAATATTAAAAGAAATACAGGTACTACGCTGTAGTTTTTACTATCCGGTTTACTATCCGGTAGTGATACTCGACCGGAGCCGAATAGTGCCGGATAGTGAAAAAGTGCCGAATATTCGGCCGGAGCCGGAGCGACTATCCGGTACACCCCTAATATGGATAAAACCAATATGTACAATGTGTTCTGAACAACCGAATCAAATATTTCAATACTAACATTGTATTTGTTTGAAGGTGAAACTGCTTGGCTACTTATCAAATGGGATCAAGTTTAATTCCCGACTCAAGCAGACGAGGTTTTTTCTGAGCACTAAAACGTTCTCCCATGTACACCCTTACCATATCGGTCAACAAAGGAGATTGGATTTTAAACATGAATGTAAGCAATATAAACTCAATCTAAAGAAAAATATATTTATAATTATTATTTTATAGATCGATCATCTTTCTGAATGTTAAGTTGTAATTGTTAAGTTTAGGAGAATTTAATCACAATCATGCTGGTCACACGAAGTCCAATTTTTAGTGATTTTGTTTTGTTTTGTGTTGTGTGTTGTGTTATTATTATGTTAGAAAAGAACGAGTATTCTTTCTCTGGCGGAGCCAGGGTCGAGTTTCGTTAAAGGGAGACAAAATTCATCGTATTCCCTTTATCAGTTTCCACTGAGGAATTTTCTGGTGATGTGGCAGGTCTGCAGCAGTAACGCCCTCTGACAGGCAACGAGAATGTTCCTAGGGATGCCCAGAGCCTTGAAGGTATCTATGACGTCAGTTGTTATTATCCCCTCGGTTGATATGACAATGGGGTATATTGTTATTTTAGTTAACTTCCAAAACGCTTAATCTCCAAGCCTAGGTTCACATACTTTCGCTGTTTTTCCAGCTCAATTTTTCTTAAGTTATGATATAGTGGTACGGCAATGTCAATCATGACAGAGGCTTTTTCTTTTTTATCGATAATCAACAGATCAGGGCGATTAAAATCTACCGTTTTGTCGGTCAAAATAGGCCTATCCCAGTACAGCAGGTGATCAGTAGACTCGAGAACCTCTTGTGGTGAGTATTTGTAATAAGGAGGAGTATCCTTCCCAATCAAATTGTGCGTCAAAGCTAAGTGCTGGTGTATTAGCTTTGCAACTTGGTTATGGCGACCTAGGTAGGCAGATTCCGATAGGGCAGGACATCCTGCCATAATGTGTTCAATCGACTCACCCGCATTTCCACATTTTCGGCATTTGTCGACAACATTGAGTTTTAGGAAATGCTTTTCGTAATTTTTTGTCCTAATTACGCTGTCTTGTATAGCTGTAACAAAGCCTTCTGTTTCAGGATAGAGATGGCCTGCCTTGAGCCATGCTAAGGAAGCAGCCTCGTCGATGTTGTCCCCATGTAATAAAGCCGGGAATTTCCCATGAAGTGTTTTTCCTTCCCATTGGCGAATCTCATGGCCTACGTCGTCCAGGCCAAGAATAACATCTACATTGTGTAGGTTCAGGGGGGTTGCATCGGAGTCGTATTTCCGTAGGAAGGTAACTAGTTCGTTGTGCATGTTGGCCGATATGGTGGGGTCGGGAGGGGCCGTGGCATCAATTTCGCCCCCCCCCCAAGCTTTCGAGTGGGGGGGAGGCGGTACGATTTTGAGTGGGGGGCGGACGAATTTTGCTATAGAATTCATACAATTGGTACATGAATGTATTACTTATGTTAATAATATATACTAATTATTTTATATTTCTCTATATATTTAGATTATTCGCCACCCATCTATCATGTTGGCCGATATGGTGGGGTCGGGAGGGGCGGTGGCATCAATTTCTCCATAAGCTTTCTAGTGGGGGGGGGGGTCCAATTTTTTTGGGGGGCGGACGAAGTTTAGTTTAGAATTCACCAATTGGTATACGAACTTATTGCTTGTGTTAATAATATATACTAATTATTTATATTTCACCCCCCCTCTAGTATGTTGCCGATATGATGGGATCGGGAGGGGGCGTTGGCATCAATTCCAACCCCCCCATAAGCTTTTGAGTGGGGGGGCGAACCAATTTCGGGTGGGGGTGGACGAATTTTAGTTTAGAATTTACTCAATTGGTATACGAACTTATTACTTGCGTTAATGATATATTCTAATTATTTATATTTCGCCCCCCCCCCCCTCTAGTCTTGGCCGATATTTTGGGGTCGGGAGGTGGCGATGAATATTTTTATGTATGGATAGTATTAGAATATTTTTCAACATTTTTCAAAAGGTCCCTTTTTAATAGGATGAATGGTGAGCTTTAGGTCAGGAGAATGCGTTTCTTCGGTGGAGAATGGAAGAAAACTTTTTTTGGCGTCGAGGCTTCGTCCTGAACCCCATTTATAAATAATGAGCTGTGGATGTCAGGAGAATGCGTTACTGCAGTGATGAATGCAAGAAAACGCTTTTGGCGTCGGGGCTTCGCC
>JADKLZ010000166.1:263856-284008 GCA_021533235.1 Biomphalaria straminea | reverse complement strand
CTGCAGTGATGAATGCAAGAAAACGCTTTTGGCGTCGGGGCTTCGCCCCGAACTCCAATGATTAATTATGAGTTGTAGATTCAGGAGAATGCATTACTGCAGTGAACTATGCAAAATAACGCTTTTGGCATCGGGGCTTCGCCCCGAAATCTTCTGATGAATAATGAGTTCTAGATGTTAGGAGAATGCGTTTCTGCAGTTAAAAATGCAAGAAAACGCTTCTAGCGTCGGGGCTTCGCCCCGAATTCCACTGACGAAGCTTACAGCCCTCCCTCAGACTCCAGCTTGCCTCGACATAACTGTTTTTTTTTTCAGGAAGGCTAAACAACACTGCTTTTTTATTCTCGTAAATATATATATATATATATATGCTGTACACACGTTTATGCATAGGGTTAGGGTTTACTGGGCGTTAGGGTTAGGGTTGGAAAAAAATCGCCCCCCTTCCACTCCAAAGTTCTGGATCCGCTAGTGCAACAATATCAGCACTGCAGATAAGCATTCATCGCCGGGTTGTCCATCGCGACGAGAAGCAATGCAGTAGTGAAGTTATTGACAGTTTTGGCAACGTTATCATTTTTTGTTTGATCAACCGTTGGGATGCATGGGCCTCACAAACTTAGGAAATTTATTTTTTTTAATTTCATGAAACAAGTATTTTGTGTGAACTTAATATCATATAGGTATGGGTGGCGTGGTGCGCCATTTCTTTTATTTAATATTTTTTTGCAATAAAAAAGTTGCAGTTACGACTTTGATCCATGAATGGCGACTTGCACCCCCCCCCTGCAAAAAATCCTGCGGGCGCCCATGCCTGTTATGATTAGACTTAAAAATTTTTTTGTTTGCTATCGGAAAATGTTATATTCGGTATCAAATTATAGGGGAATGCATACTCTTTTTAAAGAACACTATTTAAAGTTTATAAATTTAAACATCAATTTAGTGTAATGGGGTCGAACTATTGTTGGCATCGTCAATTAGGAGAGAAAGAGTTAAACTGATTAATAATAAAGTGAGATTTTTGGCAAAAAAATTGAGGTTAAAGATAAAACTCTTGGTAATCATAAATCTTGTCCTGCCAATATATATATATATATATATATATATTACCTTCTTTTCAATATCAACTTCACTTTCTTTGAACTTTGATTTTTCGTCTGTTGAACTTTTTTTTTCATCCTTAAGCACAGAAAAAAAGGAAAATATTTTTATTATTTCTAAATGTTTAGAAAATATAATTATGAATGCAATATACAGTCACCTAATTACAAAAGAGCTTAGAGAGGTTACACATTTCTACCGAAATTTAAAAAAAGACAAAATGTGGCTCAAAAAGATGGCAAAGACATATTTTAGGACTCAGTTCTAGGGATGGGGTCTCAATCAAGGAAATCCTATGTCGAACTAAGAGTGGACCCCTTAGTAAGGTTGTGACAGAGCGTCTCATGAGGTTAGCAGGACATGTTCTCAGACAAAATGAATTACAGTCTAATAAAAGTTGCGATGCCATCCTAGTACACTTTGGAGTCCTCAGAGCAGGTGGGAAGAGGCTTCAGAAACTGCCAGCGACAGATTTTTGTGGAAACATCTTGCTGGCAAATGCGCCGAGCTGCGCGAGAGGTTCTTAGTCAGTAAGAGTAGCACATAAGGTTTTTGAAATTAAACTCTACAATAGTAGGATAATGCACCGTAGATATCTCAATATATGCATTTCATTAGCATTTAATTACGGAAATAATGCTTGGCGGCGGAGCTTCCTTGCGTCCAAGGGGGAGATTCTACAGTTTTTCCACTAACTCCAGGAAGAACATATTCAAGGGCACAATAAACGCCTTCCGAAAGAATTCAGGATTAATTATATATAAGGCTTGTCTTGGAGTCCGAATATTAGTGAGGAATACAGTATTTTCCGTGACTGCGCAGCCCCAGCTGTGACCTACATAATTTGCCACATTCAGAGCAAGTATAACCATTGTCCACAGGTGGTCGATTCAGGTGTTTTTTTCGTTGTCTGCGTTTGTCCTCGGCAGCAGATTTTCCTTTTGTCTCAAATGTGTATCACGCGGCCTTCGTAAATGTTTTTTTTTTCAAAAAATGTTCTAATATTGTTGCATTTGACAATATCTTATTAAAAGATGAAACGACATTTCTTACTTAAAATATTTTGGATTAATTTAAAAACAATAAAAAAAATATTTGTTTCGCCACTCCGACGTTTCTTTCTTTGTTGGACCTTGGCTTGTCGCTCCAAACAAATAGTACAACTGAACCTATGTAGGAATTTTTAATTTTTAATTAATAACCTTTAAAAAACTTGAACAACTACTCTGATGAACTGTTATTATATTCACACATATAACTTGACCTAAAGATCTAATAGTAATGAAATAAACTGATATTTAAACAAAATCTAACTGACGACAAAAATCTTTACTTTTTCAAGTGTAAAGATTGTCTCATGTTTATTTTTACCGTTTCACATTTGCATTAAGTTAATTTAATAATCTTCAATGCATCACCACTAATCAATCGTTTAACCTCCTTTTACCGTCGCCCAGGAAATACACACACACATAACCCCCCTTTTGTGTGTACTTTGTGCCCCAGTCTCCTATTAGAGGAATTCGCGTGCCTATGAGGGGGGCCCAAAGTTTGAGAAATGCTGCAGTAAAGATATAGAATAATAGTAACATTGCCCAGTACGAAATGATTTAAAAATAAAGCACTTAAAAGATATTCTAATATGGTTATGTATATCTATACTCTTAAGCGAGCAATTCTTGTATATATATATATTTCTTCTATTTCGAAAACGGCTCTAACGATTTTCTTTAAAATTTCAACGTATCTGCATATTATTGAGAAAAAAATTTTCAGCTCATTGGGCACATCGGGAAAACTCGAGTTCGACCGTTATTTCGATATGAAAATCTCTCAATCTTAGAATAATCTATGAATGAAATGGAAAATTTATGAATGAAAGTTTTCCGTGACGTAAACGGGAAAAACTCTGCTTACGTCACTAGGCTTACCCTAGAACACTAAAATATTTCTTTGCAAACATTTAGAGATATGAATGAAGGGATGTGTAAAACTAAAAGCAGACCATTAATTTTGGTTAGAATAATTTATGAATGAAAGTTTTTCATGACGTAAACGGAAAAAACGCTGCTTACGTCACTAGGCTTACCCTAGAACACTAAAATATTTCTTTCCAAACAAGAACGCGTTTAGAGATACGAATGAAGGGATGTGTAAAACTAAAAGCAGACCACGGGCTGTAGCACCACTGGGATGGATGGATGGCAAAAGCCGGCATGAACTTCTTATTGTCCGACAGTCAGGCTGGGCAGGACATTTAATTAACCGAGCAAGGCTCGGCCACCTGATATTTAAATATTAAGTAGATAAAAAAATAAATATTTATGAAACATATACCATTTTCAACTGATTTGACTTAACAACTAATAAAACATAATTAAATAAGTATTATAGCCTTGAACACAAAAGAACATATTTACAGATAATAGATTGGCATTTATAATCACCCATACGCTTAACTGACGGCCATTTTAAATAAAAGTGATTTATGTCTCAGATGATATAAGGTTCATCTGGTCAAAGGTTAACGAGGGTGTTTTGACAAACCTCCTTTATTTTCCCCAACTAATGTCGTAGACCAGTGACAGGTACCCGAAATGAAAAATCCCAGTCTTCACCGGGATTCAAACCCGGGACTCCTAGTTCAGAAGCCAAGCGCTGTACCACTCAGCCACCATATAAGAGAAAAACAGAAAGAGAGAGAGAGACATATTTAAATATTTGATTCTGAACACTTACACTGTGTGACACATAAGATATATAAGCCAAGAAAGTACAGAACAATAACATTGAAATGTTGAACGCTATTAATTTATTGTAGTGTTTGTCAACATATGTGCTGAACAACTGGGCTCTTTTCGTGTCTAATAAGAAGTATATGTTCAGAAGAAATGCAGTTCCTCCTATCTGTAAATATATAAACAATTAAAATGTTACAAATATTTTAGCTGTAGGAATTTTATAACATCTTTTAGTGCCAAAATATAGGAACTCACTCGATCCCAATAGGTCTTAGAGAGACTGATTACTACACTATATTCAAGAAGAAAATCTGTTCAAAATCTTTATCTTCTTACCTTATACAATACAGATGTTACTTCAAAAAAGAAGATGATTACGTCCTACGCGTCATGCATTCAGTCATGCATATTAATCAATGACTTAAATTCTGCCAAGTCACAGGTTTTCCTGGCTAGCTAAGGCAATCCATTCCATGCTCTAATAGGGCTAGGGTAGAAGGAGCTTTTGTACAAATTTGTTCTAGCATATGGGATGAGGAATGTGCCCTTTCTTTGTGTCTTTCTAAGTATTTTATTAAATTATGTTTTTGAATTTGAAGATTATGGTTCAGTGTTTTATGTATAATTGCTACTTTACTTTTCAGTTTTCTGTCCTGAAGGCTTTCTAAATTTAGTGAATTTACTAAAGGTGTTATTCTAGTCAATTGTGAATATTGATTTGTTATGAATCTCACTGCTCTATTTTGTGTCTGTTCTAGTTTCTTAATGTTTTCTTGAGTTGAGGGGTCCCAAACAGAGGATGCATATTCTATTATAGGCTTCAGTTTTATGTTCTTTTTTTATTTAAAGAAATTTCTTTTAATAAACTCTAAAGTTTTGTTTGATTTTTAGCAGCCTCCGTAAGGGGAAAAGCCGCTATTAGGTTTGTGCAAAATGTCCGTCTGTCCGTGTGTCCGTCTGTCAGACTCAGAGCGCCAAAACTAGAAGAGATACGAAAAATATTATTTCACCATTAAATGCGGCTTGAAAAGTTTAGGTGCAACGGCTACTTTTAGTTTTCTAAAAGCAAACCGTTTAATTTATAAAATTAATTATGCAAGAGATTTTTTAATAACAAAACACCAATTCTAAAACAATTACGTAGATGTAAGGGAGGAATGTTACTATAAAAAATGCTCTAGGCGTATAGCTATCACGCACATTTTTTAAATTGAAATTTTAGCTGCGGCTTTCGTGTACTAGCGTAAAGCCCGGAAATGACATGATTCTAAACTAATTTCTTAATTTTTTTAAAAAATCAGATTTTTAAAAATAAAATTGTTTAATGCCCCCATTAGAATGAAATTAGCATATTTTTGTGCGTTTTGTTTGTTGGTTGGTCTGTCCGTCACGGTTAGAAAAAAACACTAAAGGCTTTTGAAAATATGATTTAACCTTTACTGTTCTTTCAGAAATATTGCGATAGTTTAAGGATGGGAGCATACAGTAATTGAGCCAGGGACTTAGAATGAACATCCGAAAAATCTTGCGAATAGGCGAATCTGACAGGGATCCGACTCCGACGGGGGCCGCCTCTGAGTTTGTGAATTACACAAACTCTCTTTGTAATCTTGTTTTTTATTGTTTCATCAAAATGGGGATTCCATAAAAAAATGTATATTAGCTCGTCTTTTTAGCTCTCGCGTTTATGTTTGTAATTTTATCACAGCGCTTTGAGCCTACAATATGTTTTTTATCATTGCTTTATACATTAAATTATTATTATTATTATTAGTAGTAGTAGTACTACTTATAGATTTTGGTTTCATAAATCTAAAAACAAAAGCTCTTGATTTTGTAATATGAAAGTATCTAAAACTACTGTAAGGATATTTTATGCGTCATTTTTGTTGATAAGAAAAAATAATTGTTTTTCAGAGAAAAAAGATTTTTATTTTTCAGAGAAAAGAAAATGTATAACTTTAAAAAAAAATTGTTTATACATATTGTGACGAACTACAGCTTTATGTTATGTGTACCAGGTCCTTGATTTAAATAAATAAGTATGCTCGATTCCTAGCCCATTTAACACTGACAAGATGACATTTTCTATTACAATATTTTAATACACATATGTTTGACTAACAAAATTGTCCATCTAATGCAGCTACAGATTTAAGATAAGATTCTATTAAACGATCTGTAAATCTGATGCTCCTTAGTACAATAAAATAGTGTTGTACGTTACTACTAATAAGTAAGACATGGGCCCAGATGCATTAAACTCGCTTTAGAATTTTTTTTGTATGTCATTACATACATAAACTGTAATGATATATAAATGTATGCTATGTTAAAAGGTTTCTAACAAGATGATACCTCTTGTATTCTACTTTTACAGTACAGCCTAATAGGATTTCATAATATTTGATTCCAGTAAAGAATTAGTATAATTCTGCATTTTGAAAAGATAAATAAAATATTTATATAATTATTTCAAAATCATTCGTAAATAATTTTAACTATGTTATTAGAAACATTAATTATGTCAAAAAAATATTTAAAAATATAAAAACATACCATAATACTCTGAGTTCTCCACATAAAGGTGCAATGTTTCACAAAAGCAAGGCTGTCTAAAGAAGACTTTGTATTAATTTTCTGTAATGCTTCTTTCACAATATCCTTTGCATTTCGTCTTTCCCAGAAAATACTAACAAAATATTTAAAAAAATATTTTAAACGAAGCTTATACAGAGTGATATTGCATCAATTGTTTTGAGACATTGCTACTATACATAAAGCAACTAAGCCTACTTGAATACTTTCACAATAATAAATTAGTGCGTTTAGAAATCTACTATTTATACAACTATATATACTATATCTAGGTATACCTAATACCACTGACAGTCTCATTGATCAATAGATCTCTTCAACTACTGTCCTGATTCGCATGAAATTTGTATGCAGGCCTATATTACTTCTTTAACACTTGCAAAGAACCCCGATTGGACCTACTCACTACCTAAGAACCGCTAAACCTTTGCATTTTATTATTGGTAATTGGTATTTCACTAAAAAGGAAAACTTAATTTAGAAAGCATTAAAAACATTGAAAGAGAATTTAGTATTTAAAACTAAATTATTTCTTTATACCTAAGTCTTTATTTTAATATATAGGGTCCTGAAGTTTCATTGTCACAGATAGATTAATTCACGAGCCTTAAAATGAGTCACGTTTACTAAAATTAAGAAAAAAATTAAAAGTGGGTTTTCCGGCTATAATAAACAATAAAGCCTGGGAAAAATATAAAGAGCGTTGCTGGAGTAAATTGGTAGTATATATATTTTTTTCGCACAAATTTGTGTGTGGAAAGCGTATCTGGGATAAAATCAACGCCCTTCTGTTGGAAAATATTTTATGTTAGTTTTGTTTAAGACTGAAGTCGAGCCTGAGCTTGGGGATGACATGCGTTTCAGTGATCT
This sequence comes from Biomphalaria straminea, assembly GCA_021533235.1. NCBI lineage: Eukaryota > Metazoa > Mollusca > Gastropoda > Planorbidae > Biomphalaria > Biomphalaria straminea. Next base: position 276,695 of record JADKLZ010000166.1, on the reverse strand, counting down.
ATAATTATAGTCTGTTTTCAAAGAAAAAAAAATCTTTATTGTCCTTAAGGAAATTTGTCTTACAATTTGTGCATTATACAATACAAAACATTATTGTAAAAAATAATGCATTTATTGTAAAAAAATGTACATTTACACCAGACTCATTCACATTTTACATATGAAAAGTTTACATTAGATTGGTTCTATTTAATGATTTGATTGCCAAAGGAACAAAAGATTTTCTGTGTCTGTTTGTCTTTGCTATCGGTGTCTTGTATCTCTTTTGTGATGGTAAAATAATAAAATCCTAACCTAAAGAGTGATTTTTTATTTCTAGAATCTTTTTATATTTTGTAAGGATGTTTGTCTCAAACAGTTGCCCTAATGGGGTTTGTTTTTTGCCAATGACTTTACCAGCAGCATTTAGGATTCTCTTGAGTTTATTTTTATTCTTAGTGCTTAGATTGCCATACCAGGCAGTGATATTAAAATGTAAAATATAGCCGATGTGAGTGTGATAAAACATAGCCAAGGTCTTTAAGCTAACATTAAAAGAGGACAGTTTTCTCAGTAATCGTAATCTTTGCTGCCTTTTTTTCTGATATAATCTGTATTTGCTGTAAAATTTAATTTATTGTCTAGGATAGTACCAATGTATTTAAAAGTTTGCACCATTTCAATGGTCTCTCCAGCTACAGTAACAATATCATTTTCCTTTTTTTTCCTACGAAAATCAATTATCATTTCTTTGTTGTTTTTTTACATTTAATAATAAAAAAAAATGTAAAAAAAAGCATATTTAACAATATAGCAAGAATCTACGAGCTAAAAGCTTTGAATAACCTAAGACTCCCACTACCCCAATACTAATGGTAGCGAAAAAGAAAGATAGAGAGCGAAGGAAAAATTGAGTGGGTCGTAAAATTTCATGGTAAAAGATTCAATAATTCACGCGCTAAAAAAGTATCTAGGTTAAAATGTGGCTTGTTTGTTACAATACAAAATAATCGAGAAAAATGGACTAATTGAATTTGATAGGTAAAATAAATAATTGTTTAAAGTTTCAACTTGATCGGTGACAAACCTTAATAATCTTTTAAGGGGACTTAACCCAACAAATTTAACCATATACTGAAGATTTAGTTTCTTTTGTCGCTATTAAAGAAAATAATGATTCTTCAGTTCTTAATTTTCTGACTCTTTATACTTTTAATGATTTAAGTCTTGTCTATGTCAATGAATAATTGTGCGAAGTTTGAGCTTTAACATTTTTTACAAGATAGACAGTTCGAGTTGATATAAGCTTTATTGATCTATTTAGAGGGGTGGCATGGTTAATTTAAAATATGTAAATAATTATAGTTAACTAGTTACTATTGTAAGTCTCTCAAATATAAAATGCAATTAAGCTTGTAAAGTGGGTTAATGTAAATCTATATGTTCATGAATTTCAGACCAACAACTGGTTACGCTTTTCTCACACGCACTAGTACAGAGAAAATATCTGGCACCACAGGAATTAAACAAGAGTTAGTAGTGCAGCTCTCGCAAAGGTCGCGGTTCATACATTTTAAAGTCAAAATAAAGCCATTGTAAAAGACAGTCACAGAAAAAAAAAAGAAAATAAACTTTCAGTTGTGGTAAAATATGCATATCTCAGTAGGGTTGGCAAAAAACTACAGACCTATATATATTATATTTAGAGAGGAAAACGGAAAAAAAAAAATTACCTGCGATTGATCAACCCATTTACACACACACACACACACACACACACACACACACACATCATGTATTAATCACAGAACTATATATTCACGCAAATTTATGAAATAAATCCATTTCATGTTAGTTTCCATTTAGATAAAGTCATGAAAACCCTAGTTCCAAATAATCCAAGTCAGTTGATTTTATTCATCTTGTGTACATTTAAATAGATTGATTACGTAGATCTTTGTAAATTATGTATCTTAAAATTTCAAAATAATAATGAGACGAGAGTACTCTTCTTTTCGATGTACAATTACTAGATCTAGATCTATATCTTACATTGGTTAAAGTTGACAATAAACAAAAAAAATTACTTCTTATAACTACTTTACAAAACAACGCCCCGTTTCAACGTTTTCAAATTGTTGTGACCCTGTTCCCCCCTGACTAACCATTTTTTTCCCGTGCGAAGTACGGTGATTTTTGGTTATGTTTTTGAGCGTAAATGACCTTAACTAGTGTGTAAATGTGTTCAGAAACTTTAATGAGGAGTTTTTTGTTTTTTTTTGTGGATTTCATGACTGAGGTTTGAGGATTGTTTTTCATTTGTGGTGGTGATTCGGGATATTGAAATAGGATTTGGAGATAGTGACATTATTTCTTTTTACCGGGGATATTGATTGATCAAAGTTGGATTGTGCTTCTGCAATCTGAGAAGGATATCGGCGACCTGACAATCGGTGAGTTAACTTAATTTCTTTAGCCCACTCCAAAGTCGTAACAAAATTTTACACTACATTTTTGTTGTGTTAAAAGATATCCCCATGTCCAATCAAGAAACTATATTTATAGATTTTTTTTGAAACAATGCACTTATCCTGATTTTTTTAGAATCAAAGACATTGTTTTAAAACAATAAAAATCAATAAATGACAAACAATCATGCATACATAAAAACTAAAAAAAAAAACTTCTCACTTTTCGAGGGCTGCTTATTAAAAAGCTTACATTGCTTTGCCAATAAAAAATAAAGTTCTCTTCTTTCCCACTCTTTTACTCTTACTCTCTCTCACATTCTTTTATTTTTATTTTTTTGTAACCGTTATATATAATTCATTCCAAAAAGATGTATGTTATTACATTGATTGCTGATATGTGTTTTCATACTGTTATAAACCTGGTGGTGACACAAATATGGGTGTGTGTGTGTACTCAGCCGACACAAATCGCCCCAGGCCAGAGGAGCAGTCAAGCGTGACGAGTTACAACGGTCAGCCGCGACGCGTCTAAACAAGAAGGTTCGTGAAAGATCGGCGGCTTGAACAGAGCTCAGGAGCGTCACGAGAATTGTCATCACCTGACCACACAGAAACGTCGAGGGGCGTTCTGTCCTGATCGAGAATGCTAGCAGGGACCCTATTTAAAGAGCAGAGGTGTCGCAGTCAAGACGGTCCAGAAAAGCGGTTCAGAAAAGGGTTCACAAGACAGAAGGTTCAGAGCACGGTCGACTACAGCACAGTTCAGCGGTGTGGTTCCGTACGGAGCATTACGACGGTTCAGTGCGGAGTACTTTCAAGTACAGTTGAGACGGCTGGCGTTTTGATCTTGATCTGTGATCGAGTCCGACACAACGAGCTTAGTGTGTGAAGTCAGTCCTGAACTGTTGAACCCAGTGCAAGCCCAGAACGAGACGGAGAGACCAGTGCAAGAGTTGATACGACAGTACGGGGTTAACTGAAAGATAATTGTACAGTCTGTAATACATGTTGCCAAGTGTACAACATTGGCTGTTCTTTATTGACATTAAACTATTACGTTACTTTGGAGCCCGGAGTTGTCAAGTTCTGTCAGTTGGTGGTGTATGGTGCAGTTTGAAGAGAGCCTGGATAGTGAGATTCGTAACAATACTTACCTGAACAATGGAGGTGTAAGTCTTGTTGTTGTTACTTCCTCACCGCTTTCGAAATCTTCAATTGTGTCAAGTTTAACAGTGTACATTTGTGGACCATTAAGATACTGTAATTTTTGTTTTCTGTTCACTCCTGAACTACTATCTTGTACTGAATGAACAACCATATCGTTACCTGTGATTAAAAGTAAAGTTATACATATTATTGTTATTCATTTTTATATTGCGCTGCATTTTTTATTTAAAGATGTATATTAAAATAGTATTTTAAGCTCGTAGCCAAGTAACCGTAGTAAAATAAAATAGCTTACTTTTCATATTCATTGGGGGGGGGGGGGGGAGTAACCCCCCACCGCACCCCGGCTACGCCCACGGTAACTATACAATCGTCCTATTTAAAAGCTCATTACTAGCAGTGATTATCATGTTGGGTTACGTATCTGAGAAGGCTTTAGCCTACAAACTCGAATTGAGGTCACTGACTTTTCCAAAAATTTAAAATACATACTCATAGATACTAATACTTTATCACACTTCATCCAAGTTCAACCTGTCCAGACAAATGTTAGGACAAATGGTAGGACCATAGCGTATTGAGAAAGGTAAATGCATGAAACTAAGCTAAACAAATCAAAATGTTAACAAGGTTACAAAAAGAGTTTGTGAGGATACTCAAACTCAAAATCGGCAGCGAAGTATTCCTCAAAGAGTCTTCACCAGGATTCTTACGCGGGATTTCCAGTTCCAAGTGGTTTACCCCTCAGCCACAACATATCCATATATTATTTAGCGTATAATTATATTTTTTTAAAATGATAATTATTAACCTTACCCATACATTTAAAATTAATAACATATAACATGTAATAAAGAGAAACTAAAAAGATTTATTCTTTTAACAAATTTGATAAATTGGCAGCACAAAAAAAATTAAGTCTTGACCTACTTTATGCTACATTTGTGTACAACAAGACTTAACCCTTGCAAATAAAAATTAATATCTTCATTGTCATTTGTCATACAAACTAGACGTAAATGTAGCTAGATCTAGATCTAGACCTAGTTTTAGATCTAAATCTAGATTCAAGATCTGATGGGTGCGGCCCGCAACCCCAGCATCCAGTAAGTGACGCCACTGACACTAACCCATATGCTGTAGTGTCGAAATGCATGCAATTTAAAGCAATAATTTTATAAAGGATACATGATAATCGTTTCCACTTAACCGCACCGATGAAAACATCTCGCTTTAAAAAAAAAAGTGAAATAAGTCTATGAATTGCGTATGAATTTAAATAATAATTTAATATAATAATTTAATAAAAATAATTTTTGAAAGATAAATAACTTGTGAATATAATTCACAATTTTATACTTGAATCCTAAAATAAAAAATATAACAAAATTTGAATCTGTTTGGTCTACCTAATTTCTTCACCGTCTTTTGATTTTATTTTTTTTTGTTTAGAGCTTTATATTAAATTTCTTTAACAAAACAAAGTTACAAACTGGCGTATTGAACAAAATTAGTAACATTTTTTTTTAATATTTCAAAGACATTTTTCTTCAGCGGCGACCCCCAAAACCTTAATCTAATTCTGTGGAGTATCTATGGGCTATCCTTTCTTTTCCAGGAACACATCTTTTGTATTGGCAATGGACTTAGGGCCTATCAATTTGCATTTGCGCTTCCTCGATGTTGAATACAAACAAACCCAAATGGAGGTAACAATTAACAAAATGTAGAACCCACGAACATCGGCGAAAGGCCCAACAAGTAGTAAAGTTGGTCGACGCTGATGCTTAATAGCAATGAAGGGAACCGTCGAATGTCATCTACTTCTGCCGCTCATAAATGTTTCTATTTTCTACGTTGTTTATTTCGACGCCTATTTCGTTTTCTTTAAAACCCTATTATTCTTTTAAAGGCACGTCATTGTCACTAAGTAAAAGCTTCCACTATTTCCAAAACAAAGAAATACTCACACTTCAGTATTGACCATAGCCCCAACGTACTTTTTTTTTACTTCATTTGATCTAACTTTTTAAAATAGGATGAATAATGACCCGTGGATGTCAGTAGAATGCGTTTCTCCAATGGAAGAGCTTACAGCGCTTCCCCCTGCCATACCACTAGCTGACAAGGAAATGACAACAAACGGAGTTTTTACTTTTGCCAAAAATCCGGAAACATTGCTTTAGTTGTTATTCTCTGTTGGAAAATTCGCCCCCCCCCCTCAAAAGTCCTGGATCCACTAGTGATTGAAAATAAGTTATTGTAAATTTTATAAGTAAAAAAAAAAACAACAACCTACCAACACATATGCCATAGTGCGATATTCCAGGAATATGACGTAGTAGAACATCTCCCTCACAATAATGTATTTTTGAAACCGATTTCCAAATATATTTCAAAGTGCATTCATCTTTGTCCTTTTCATGCTTAAAATAAATATTTAAATGATTTTGTAAACTTATAATAGATGAGATAAAAAAAAATACTGCAGTACTGTATGTTAGTTTTTTTTTAATTTTTAAAATTTTAAAAATATTTAAAATAGTGCTTAAAGGTCGATATAGTAGTGTAAAGTTTCTTCCTAACTAGGCTCTCTGCAAACTGCATCAAACGACAATGCCAACTTAAAGAACTTGACAACTCAGGGCTCCAAAATAACCTAACAGTTTAATGTCAAATAAGTCTTATCCAAACCTGTACAATTGACAAAACATAACAGAGAATGTACATTTCTTCTATTCTTTGTTCTCATTGTTATGTTGGAGCGTTCAGATGACTAGACTAGTATATGAGATGAACTTCGCAGTGATTTTCACATCAGGGAGCTTTCCATATAGTTTTCGTTCTATTGGGGTGATTTGGGGCCAGTGTCTTGTTCGGGCCTCTTGGTAAAGAGAAGATTTTTGGAGGACATGTTCGGCATTCTCTGGTGACACTCCACATTGCCAGATTTCACTGGTTCCAAGTTTAAGCTTCCGGTACATGTGTTGTCACATTCTGTTGTCCGGTCCTGAGTCGAAAGATTTTGTCGAAATAGCTTAAAGTAAGCATCAACTTTCTTGTGATTTTAATGAGAGATCGTCCATTTCTCATCTATTTTATTTACTATTAGTTTCTTCATTTCTTCTAGATAGAGTGCGATGTTTGATTGTGACTTTATTCTCCCACTTTATCAAGTTTCTAAACAACAACTATTGCTAAGTAACATATCTCTACTACTATGTTAGGGTGTAATAACTAAAAAGGGCTAAATTTAACAATAACTTTTAAATAACCTCTTGCGGTTGTATCTCATTATACGATTCTAAATACAATTTCTCCTGTGACATCCTATGTCTTCTTAGGTCTGAAAAAATAATAAGAGATTTTCTCAAAAAAAAAAAATAAAATACATAAAACATTTAAAAAAATGCTTATAATAATACTTAGAAAAAAGTAAGAATTAAAAAAACAAACTTTTGTTGTTTTTAGTAGGATATAAGTAAAATTAACACCCAATGCTTCATATTTACAAATACTTATTTTTTTATGTTGTTTTTTTTTCATTCCATTATCAATTACATTAGCTTTTAAAAACTTCCTTTTTTTTACAACCATTTGTGACGGCTTATGTAAGTAGATACATTTATTTTTGTAGAAAGAAAATTTATTTGTGAAAACTTAAATTTAGACAATGTTATTTACCAAAAGCATTACAAAGATTCCTTTATTTTTTTAACACTGTATATATACAATCTTTGATATACTCTCTACATTCTACATTATTGTAGAATGTAGAGAGTATATGCTTATAGCATGCTTAGTGCTGATAGTCCAATTAGTTTTGTTGACCATTTATGAAAGTGAAGAAAATATATATATGAGAAGCTTGCGTGGCTGCGTTTTCAAATTAACTTTAATAAGGTAATTGAATCTGAATTTGAACTCGAGCCTAATAAATGGAAGTCGATTTTAATTAGTCTCTAATACTCTAAGCATTCAAGTAAATATAAAATGTTTTAAATTAAATTCTATAATTAAAAAAAAATCTGGAATTCAGTGCTTAAAATTATGATTTGCAAAGCAAGTAATAATATATTGCCGTATTTTCGCGCATAAACAACACATACGCATAGAGCTTGCACAAAATACAAATAAGTAAAAACAAATTAGGTGTAATGAAATAATAACGACAATTTATATTGCAGTAGGCAGTGAACAAGCACAAACACACCTCACTCGAAATTGCTTAACTACTATGAACTCACACACACATACAATGAACATGACCTTTCAACACTCTGAACAAACGCATAACATAAACAACAATTAACACCTTTTACCAATGGTGTATGAATAACTGACACTGTCAGCAGGGAAGGTCTCTGGAAGATTATGTCAAAGTATGGCTGTCCACGAAAATTCATTACCATGGTGAGACTATTCCACGATGGCATGAAGGCCCGTGTCCAAGAAAGTGGAGAACCATCAGAGCCTTTCGAAGTATCAAACGGGGTAAAACAAGGCTGTGTCCTAGCACCTACACTGTTCAGTATCATGTTCTCCGCTATGCTGACAGATGCATTCACGGATAGAGAAAACAAAGGAATAAATATAACATACAGATTTGATGGTGGCCTATTCAACCCGAGGCGGCTCAAAGCAAAATCAAAAACAAATTCAGCAGTAATCAGAGACTTGCTATTTGCTGACGACTGCGCCCTAAATGCCTGCTCTGAAGACGATCTACAAAGCATCGTCAGTGACTTCTCAAGAGCATGCTCAGACTTTGGCCTTACCATTAACACAAATAAGACTGAAGTCTTATATTTACCTGCTCCTGGGAAAGCCTACTCGGATCCAAGCATCACTATAAATGGACACGATATAAATGCAGTGGACAAATTCACATATCTTGGCAGCACACTCTCCAGAAATGGAAATATTGATAACGAAATCAACCTTTGCATCGCCAAGGCCAGTGCATCATATGGCAGACTATCAAACAATGTTTGGAACAGACGTGGTATCACCACAAACACTAAGCTAGGGGTCTACCGAGCCGTCATCCTACCTACATTGCTCTATGCCTCAGAAACATGGACAGTATACAGAAGACATGCCAAGAAACTAAATCACTTTCACATGACATGTCTAAGAAAAATACTAAATGTCAAATGGCAAGACAAAATGCCAGATACTGAAGTCCTTCAAAGAGCTGGTTTGAAAAGCATCCACACAATCCTGATGCAGTCCCAGCTGCGATGGGCAGGACACGTGTGCAGGATGGAGGACCACCGCATCCCAAAACGTCTCATGTATGGCCAATTAAGAGAAGGCAAGCGCTCGCAAGGTGGTCAAAAAAAGCGCTACAAAGACACCCTCAAAGCTTCTCTAAAGGAGTTCAACATTGACCCAGGCACCTGGGAGACAGAGGCACATGACAGAGTTTCATGGCGCCGCGCTGTGAGATCCGGCGCACAGGTTGCTGAGGAAAAAAGAACAACGCTTGCGAACGAAAAACGCCAGAAAAGGAAAGCAAGGCAAACGACACTAGCTCCAGCTGGAATTACCTGCCCAGAGTGCGGCCGAACATTCCGGGCTCGCATAGGTCTCACCAGCCACATGAGGAGGCACAAGACCCCAGTGCAAAGCCCTCAGCCCACTGGATGACAAAGTGGTCATCATCGAACCACGATGGACGAACTATATATATATGAATAACTTTCTAATTTTAAATGTTCAGAAAACTAAAGAAATTATTGATTTTAGGAGAAACAAAGACCATATTGCAGAAATTCAGATAGACAACCAAAACATAGAGCAAGTACAAGAATATAAATATCTAGGCACAACTATCAACAACAAACTGAAATGGAGTGAACACTATCATTAAAATCTATACACGAAAATAAACCAGCGACTCTTCTATCTCAGAAAGCTAAGAAAATTTAACATAGACAAAACGATAATCAAACTCTTCTACAAAGCTACCATCAGCAGTCTTATTAACTTTGCCATCACCTGCTGGTACGGTAATACTCCACTGGCACAAAGACTTACAATAAATAGATTAATTAAAAAAGCATCTTATATTACTCAAGTACATCAACCATCTCTTGAAGAGCTTTTCCAAAAAAGATGCATTTCCAAATCACTCACGATTCTTAAAGACAACATGCACCCATTAAACCACTGTTATATAAGATCTGAACGAAGTGGTCGTCTCCTTTCCATCAAGACTAAAACTGAAAGATTTAAAAACTCCTTTGTCCCACTCTCGGTCAGAGTGTTACGAGATCAGCTGTCACCGAAAAGCACATAGAAGTCAAATTCATAAAGCGCTGGTTGTGAATGTGTATGTGTGTTCGTTTGTGCATGTTGTTTGAATTGTCAGCAACATTGTTTTTGTACAGTAGTTACGCTGAGGTTGTCAATTGTAATCAAACTGAATTTCCATTAGTTTGGATCAATAAAATTATCTTATCTTATTTAGATTACAATCATCCCGCCTAGAAATTATAAGAACATAACATGCAAATAATAGAATATAAATATTGAATTGATAGATTCCTAAAGAGCCCTAAGTGTACCTAAAAATATTTACAATACTACTTTATTAAAAGGTATTATGTAACCATTAAGAAATTATATTATAAATTAATTAGTCGAGTGTCATATTATGCGTATAAATATCAAGTTAGACCACCAAAAAATGTTGTCTAGAGTAATAATGAAACTTTGATACAATACAAAATGTCTAACTAAAAAAGTTATACACTAGCAAATGAACTGTTAGACCTGGTCACCCGTCAAAATAGCGCGGACAAAATAGCGCCGACAAATAGCGCGGACAAAATAGCGCCGACAAAATAGCGCGAAATTTCCCGACAAAATAGCGCAAGACAAAATAGCGCAGCTTTATATATGATGTGTTTAAAATTACCGCATTATTAGTAATTTTCATTTTTCCACTTGCCGATGTAAATACTGCCTTTCAAGAATTAAATGTAGCTCGGCCAGATGTTGTAGGAAATGTGTATGGGTATTGGGAGACAACTATATTGGTCGCCAGAGAAGAAACCGCGGAGTGACTCCAAGATTTCCTATAGCATTATGGAATGTTAGAGATCGTGTACAGGACAATCTACCACGAACAAATAATTCAGTGGAGGGATGGCACCATGCATTTCAACAGTCTGTTTGTCATCACTCTAATGAGTACAAGTTAATCTCTCACTTCCTCAGAGACCAAGAGAACACTGAGAACAAGATTCTGAGGTACAATGCTGGAGAACGAAGTAAAGCAGCAAGCAAAACAAAGTACCTCCAACTAAACAGACGACTTGAAGCTATGTTGCCAGTGTACGGCAACAAGCCAGTGATGGAATATCTACGTGACATTTCCTACAATTTAACTTTGTGAAAGTTTGTGTGTGTGTGTGTGTGTGTGTAAATTTGACACGTATATTTGCGTGTTTTCAACGTACAATTTTATAATATAAATAAAAGCTATATTTTGAAAATTTTCATTTTCCCTTATTATGGTTTTTTGTATGTTTATCTAAAGTGTTTCATGCAAAATGACAGAAAAATCTAAATAACATTAAACCAAAAAATAAAATATTAGCTCTATTCTTATTTAACGATGCCAAAGGCATTCCTTACAAAGTGACTAAAATATATTTTTTTCTGCGTTATTTTGTCGGCGCTATTTTGTCCGCGCTATTTTGACGGGGTACCATTAGACCTTGTAATTTGGTCTGTTTTTTCTTAACCTTAGGACGTATTTACAAGGACCAAAAGCTGCCGTCGCTCTGAATTAGTGACATAGGCGGTTCTTGGGCTAAAGACTTAGCCCATGTATTTACTTCTTGCTGTTCATTTTCCCTTTATTGTACTTGCGTGTTGGGGGTAGCCATTGGTTCTAATGTCACATTTTCAATTGCAGCTGCGACTGAGTGAAAGAGACTGTGACCAGCTCTAAGCCTTCATGTTCTATAAGTTGGTACACCTCCAATTCTCGCTCTTCTGGTGCGGGGGTTTAAAGTCGCAGTGACACTTTTTCTTCTCTTCCATCAGAAAGTCTGAGAATTGCATACTATGGAATGCATGTGATTAAGCCAACAACTATTGTAGCGTCGTCATATTTTAATGCACGGACTTCATTTGTTAACAACAATTTTCCAGGTTGAGCTCACCATGTCAGGAGTGATCCTGCAATATAACTTGAATATTCTCTCGTGTGCTGTCTTGTTTTCAGCGGTATTGAGTAGAAAAAAAATAGAGTGCAGAGCTTGGTGTCACATAATTAGTTAGTAGCTATTGTGACATATATATTAATTGGGAAGCAAGAAGCATATGGTATAATCATGTTTATGATGTTTCACGTGGAAAACAATCGTTTAGAGTTGAATTATGGGGAAAAAATCTTGTTTTAAAAATTTCACCACATTGTCAAAGGCAGTAGTCGCCATGTTCATAAACTGGATGGATGTCTTACGTACTTAGTTTAATAATTTAGTTTCAGTTGTTTACTTAGTTTTTTCAATGGATATTTGTGTAACATAATATGTATTTCTTTATGGCGAGATTTCCCAGTTCAAGGTGTATTATTTTTATGGTGAATAAAGTAAATGTCTGCTATGTAAAGACTAAATTGATTACTATTTTTATTTGTTGTGCTGTGTAATGGTAGTAGACATCCGAGATAAAAAGTAGTAAACTTCAATTGAAAGAAGACATTCTTAATTGACTTATTATACACAATCAGAAATGACATTTACACTTGCTTTAACACCTGCTCCCATTTGGAAAACGGGAGTCCTTGAGTTTTTGAAGCCAGAATTATATTATAGCTTGCCATAATGAGCCTTTCTACTTAAGAGTTTCCCTTGGGATTATATTGGGTTGTCCTGCTTGTGACCACCCCTCTCTCATGTAAAAACTCCTGCACCTCTCTTGACATGAATGACGTACCTCTATCCGAGTGTACGTAGTCAGGCATTTCGAATAATATAAGAAAGTTATCGAGACATCTGATAACTGTAGAAGCTGGCATATCATTATTATCGTTTAGCAAAATCTTTAATAGTAAATTAGATATAACTTATTAACAAGAATAAAAGTATATTTAGTCTACTTATATTACCTATTAATGACATTTGCGATTCGGCAATCTTTTTCAACGATTCAGCCATCTTTTTGTTATGAACAAGATATACATCTAAATAAAAATAAAGT
>JADKLZ010000166.1:173887-185320 GCA_021533235.1 Biomphalaria straminea | reverse complement strand
GCTCGGTTAAATAATTTATACTAAGAAAGGTTATATACAACTGCTACTGGTGCTACAGCCCATGGAAAGATATGGCCTGCTCTTACACATCCCTCCATTCATATATCTCCTGGGCCTTTCGTCACCACGCCCTAACGGTAACCCCAAGTTTAGATATCTTGTTCAGTGTGAGAAAGTAAGGAGCAGTAGAGCAGCTGTGTAATCACCATTTCCTTTGTTTTGGTACGGGACATTAGACCATGAACACATGGTCATAATTATACCAGCAAAGTTATAATTATAATAAGGCTTGACATCAAATCCGAAGATTAATGAGGAACCTACACCGCTCTACGCAATTTAAGTGTAAACAATTTATTAAGCACTTAAAACGCAATAACTAATCACACATCGGTACATTTAATTTCATTACTTTCCTTCCATAGTTCTATAATAAATCAATCTTCAATAAGATGGTGCGCAAATGTTTAATTAGGTCCATTGATACTTTAAAACTCGTTCTTGTTTACGGTAAGCCTAGTGACGTAAGCAGCGTTTTTCCCGTTTACGTCATGGAAAACTTTCATTCATAAATTTTCCATTTCATTCATAAATTATTCTGACCTAAATTAAATTGAGACATTTTCATATCGAAATAACGGTCGAACTCGAGTTTTCCCGATGTGGCCAATGAGTTCAGAATTTTTTTCTCACTAATCCGCACATACCTTGAAATTTTAAAGAAAATCGTTAGAGCCGTTTCCGAAATAAAATTTATAAATAAATATATATATATACAAGAATTGCTCGCTTAAGAGTATAGGATAAAATAAAGTACACACAATTGTAAAGCACAATTTTTTGTTTCATAAAACTATCTTATGAATTTGTGTAGCGAATGGAAAGGAGGTTAAAAAAGTGGAAGCCGGAAGAGATTATATTGTGTCGTAAGACTCTTGACAAGCCTATTATTATTATTATTATTATTATTATTATTATTATTATTAAGACTCTTGAAACTAGAACGACAATACACAGATAGATACTACTCTCAGGTTTGACTTTAGCGCTGGAAATCTGTTATATCATGTTATAAAATGGTTCAATTTAATAATTTATACACCTAAAAATTAGCACGGATCCAAAGAAAGTTCGGGACCCACTGTGGTCGCATATGTTGTTGTATTTTTTTATTCATGAATTCACTTATAATAACAAGTAAATGGGAAGATCACATGGCTCGATCATAGAACTTCTCTTCGTAGAGATAGTTTTATGCTTTAGCACATGAACATACTAATTATAGTCCATTTAATCAAATTAACATTCAAATTTGTTTTTCTAAAGCATTGTTACATGAGTGCAGCTATATTCTTAAAATCGCGTAAATTAAGGTCAATTAGCCATATTCATATTATTTTTCATTCATGAATTCACGCATTCGCTTTACTGATATCAAGCAATTGGGAAGATCCCATGGCGCAGCACGTTGTGAATGGGAAATAATATATCCAAATCCGCACTATTTTCATTCACAAAATAGCATAGCATTTTTTTTTACTTTAAAAAGATTATAATAATGTCCGGAAATTTCCAGGACTTTTTCGTCCGGCGGCATAGCATTTAATAACATTTCAGGAGATTTCCAGGGGGCTCCTGGTAAATCAAGAGGCCGCGGGAAATCTGTTATATGTGATAAAATGGTTCAATTTAATAATTTATACACCTAAATTTTTGCACGGGTCCAAAGAAAGTGCGATACCCACTGTTGTCGCATATCTTGCAGTGCCTAAGGCCTGCCTTGGAAAATAGCAGCGTATGATATGCCGCCGGTCGACTAGTGTATTTTACTACTGAAATGTAAAAGTGACAATTGCTGCTTGGAGTGTTTGGAAAGAGATTATATATTTTTAGATATATTTGATCTAATGACAAAAAGCCTAAGCTAAATTATTACGTACGTTTCAATAATTAATTCTTTAAAAAGCCTTGAATATGTGATAAATTGCAATTGTAGCTTGCATAGGAAATAGCTGTAAAATGAAAGAATTTAATTTAGCATGATTTTGAAAAGGTTACATTTTGTAGATTGGAAAGTAAAATAAAGCCAATTGTAAATGTCAAATAAGCTGAAGCACTATGTATCCATGTGTAAAATTAAGTGTTCCTTTACACTTTCAGTGTCGTCAAATCGACTGACACCGTTCAACATGAATTTGACAGACTCACTAGAGTTTAAGTTTAAGTTTTGAGTTTTTGGCACATCGGCACAATTTAGGCCATGTCGTGCCGTAATCTCTAAAGGATTACTCTCCCTTCATGCCAGTAGTGAGATACTAACCAAATTTCGATGCTTACACACCGAGTTCTCCACCATAAGGTTGTACCTACCCAGGAAGGATGGAGGTCGTGGACTGCAGAACATCTTCAAACTGTGTAAAATGCAAGTTTAAAAAATGCGATCAAAACTGCTCGCCTCCAGCAATCAAATAGTTTCCGTCCTAATGTGGGTTTTGACGACGTAAGGCATGAGATTCGCCAACGGAAAGAAAAAAAAAACAACTAAAAAAATGTTAAGAAATAAATATTTTAACAAGACATTCTTTTAGAATAATGTTAATAGCGTTTTGGTCTACTTATAAAAATATTGAATTTCATTAAGATGTTAATTTTATCGCTGCAAAGCCTCTCTGTAATTCATTTTATGATAAACTTTTGCGAAATTAGAAAAATCATTTAGTCTATAAGGCTGTTATTATTCCTAAAACGCAAAATATTAAAAATAATATTTAAAATTTTCAAACAGTGTTCCGACTAGATTTCATACACTTTCACTATATTAATTCATTATCATGGAATCCCCATATTGATGAAACTATCAAAAATAAAACAAAGCATTAGGGTTTATTAAAAGAAATTTATATAAATCCAATAAGAACATAAGATTAAAATGCTATTTAACCTTGGTTAGGCCAATAATAGAATATGAAGTCTCTGTTTGGGACCCCTCAACTCAAGAAAAACATTAGGAAACTGGAACAGACACAAAATAGAGCAGTGAGATCTATATCAAACGAATATTCACATTTAACTAGAGTAACATCTTCAGTAAAATCACAAAATGTAGAAAGGCTTTAGGATAGAAGACTCAATAGTAAAGTAGCAATTATACACAAAACACTGAACCATAATCTCCAAATACAAAAACAAAACTTCATAAAATACTCAGAAAGACACAAAGATAAAGGCACATTCTTCGCCCCATATGCTAGGACAAATCTGTACAAATGCTTTATCTTCCCTAGTGCCATTAGAGCATGAAATGGGTTGCCTGAGCCAGCCAGGAAACCAGTGACTTGGCAGAATTTAAGTCATTGGTTAATGCATAACGCGTAAGACGTAATCATCTTCTTTTTTTGAAATCACGTCTGTATTATATAAGATAAGATATTGTTGCTATAATTATTTTTTTATTTCTAGGCTGTAGTAACAGTAGTTGTCTACGCATGCTTATTAGCAGACACAAGATGTGCAGATGTACTGAGCTTATTGTTTGAACAAAATTATACCACAATTCTACTGATCAACATTGCGTTTCTTGCTGTGTGTGTCTTCTTGGCTTATCTCAATCAAGTGCCCGAACAGGTAATCGACATACAAAATGCTATATTTAAAACAAAGATATGAAAGAATCGTATTCGTACTTGTTACGTATGTTATTTCAATACATTTATTAGCACAATAATTTGTGTTGTACAAGAATCGTTGCTAGGTACTCGTGGGATCGGGTTCAAGAATATGATGGTGGGGACCTTCCTTTAACTTGAATAATACTTTATAAAAAGACTTTCGAAATTTTACTAGTAAAATAAATAAATAATAAGTGAAAGCATTTATATAACGATACAATCATGATTATAGCATGCTCAGAGCGCTTTGGTAAATCTCATTGTGATACCCGTGGGACGGGGGAGGATGTATATGGGAGACGTTTTTCCATGCTGCCTTTAGGCGCCTAGTAAACACAAATCTGCTCGAGAAGGTCGTCGAACCTTGATCCCCATTCATACGTAGAGAAGTAAACCGTACTTGGACTCTCGATCACGCTTCCCTTAGTAATATCATTACACTTAATATAGTTAAGATTACAATCATAGAATGCATAACACTCAATAATAATGCTATAAACAAACAAATGTTTAAGCTAAGTATTTTTTCTAAATAGGTAATCAAAAATGTGAGCGTCAAAAAATAATGATTCATCAAAAATAAAAATAAATAAATACAATTAATAAATGTCCATAGTGTTTTTAATTTAAAAGATTTGCTTCTAAAAAAGATAACTTTTTTATTTGTATGACATCAACAAAAAGCATTAGCGACGTCAAGGTTGCTCAGTATGCTGCCATTTTGTTTTCAATGATGTCACAACTTTTTTTTTTTGTTACACTTACTTAAACCGGTGCTGCACGCTTGTATTTAGGCATAAATTATATAATAAACTATATAAACTCTTTCTTTTTCTGATAATTATGTTAATACAATTGCAGTAACACAAATATATGCTGAACCTGTTTTATTTGTGTTGTTGTTTTGTTGTTGTTTTTTTATCGTTTTTTTGATGGTTAAGTCTATATAGCCTAGATCTAAATATAATATCAATATTATGTTTTGTTCTGGTGTATTTGAGGCACTGGTAAAATAGTAATCCTATGGCAGTTTCTAATATTTACGTGATTTTGACCAATGTAGAGCGTGAAAGGATGACATTGTGACCCGCTTCAATTGAACCAAAGATAAAAGAATCGGCTAGGCCAGGGGTCGGCAACCTTTTGAGTCATCAGGCTACGCCCTTATAGCCATGGGGACCTAGAGGGATTTTCAAATTCACTCATCCCTCTCTCCACTATAGCTACACCACTGCAGGATTGTTAAGAGTTGATGAAGAGTTGGGTCTAAATTTGTGTGATGTTAAGATATATATATATATATTCTACTATAAATATAAAACAGATTTTTTTTTTCAGATTGAGAGGATAGCCGACAAAAATACTACCTCTAAGCCAATGAGAAACACTGGCAAAGTAATGCTGTGGAAATATTTGGTAAATTTTTAAGTGTAATTTTAAAATAGGATAGGTCTACGTCATGCATGTTTTCCTACTTACTTCTAGCATTAGAGCTAAGTCCGATTACCTCAGGTGGCTAAGTGATAAAGTGCTTGGCTTACGAGTCAGTATCACTGGTTTGAATCATGGTGAAGTCTGGGTTTTTAATACTGGGATCGTTGGGCTCCTCTGAGTCCGACCAACGCTAATGTATACGTAGCATTAGTTGGGAAAAAGTAAAGATAGTTGGTCATAGTGCATGCCTCTTGACAGTGAGCCATGGAAACATATGACGTTTACATCATCTGCCCAAATGATCGCAAGGTCTGCAAATAGAAACTTTACTTTTACTGATTAACTAAATCAGATAGGAAAATCAATGA
Organism: Biomphalaria straminea; assembly: GCA_021533235.1. Classification (NCBI taxonomy): domain Eukaryota; kingdom Metazoa; phylum Mollusca; class Gastropoda; family Planorbidae; genus Biomphalaria; species Biomphalaria straminea. The sequence continues at coordinate 179,850 of JADKLZ010000166.1, read as the reverse complement.
ATTATTATTATTATTATTAGTATAGCTTTTATATAGCGCTACTTTCATGCTTATAGCATGCTCAGAGCGCTTTGGTTCAATCTCGTTTGTGGACCAGTGAGGGGGTATCTAGGTGTTGATTTCCCGTGCTGCCTTTGGGCGCTCAGTAAACACAACCCTGCCCGAGTCGGGTGTCGAACCTCAATCCCCCTTCTAGGTAGACAAGCAAGCCAAGCTCAAGCCGCACTTAGCCTCTCGACCACGTATATTTCAAGTTTTTTATGAACACATATATGTATATTAACACATTCACTATCTTTTTTATGAAGTGAAACCTATACAAAAGAAAATACTTAATAAATAAAAGTTCTTATAAAGTAAACAAAGCCTGAAATTGAGAAAATATGTATTAGGTTGTTAAGACCCAACACTGATCTATATTTTTGGTGACAACTAATTAAAAGCGTTGATTTCTTCTGTTTGTTTTCCCATCGTTTGTTTATGATGTAAGATCTGGGGGAGTAATTTTTTTTTTTTTTATGACAACTGCTTTCTGCCATGTTTGTCCTAGACGAACTCTCACTCTCTCTGACAGAGTAATGTTTAGGTAGTCTTGCGTTTACATCGTAATTTCACTTTGCTTTTCATCTGTCGTTCGTTCAGTAATGTCTCTGCATTTTCAGTTACCGATGGTTTCAATAGTTTGGGATCAGTTGGAATGATGTCTCTGAGTCTACTGCTCATCAGCAGTAGTGATGCTTTTCGGAGTGTTTCTATACTCCTCGAGCATAGCAAAATAAGGATCCTTTCCATTCTTCTTAATCCTGAATCCTTTTGTTTTCTCTCAAAACATAAACAATAAATGTATTAAAACCCATTCAAGCCTTCTGCAAAATGATGAAAAACGGATGAAGCTGATCACCCAATGATAAAATACAGTCCCAAGCACTAAGATTTGTCTGTGGTACCTTTAGTACAAGTCCAGTAAATGCGGCTGAAATAATGGCTAATGTTGGTCCACTAAACCTTAGGCGGGAAAGGTCAGTACTGACCTGCTTTGAGCGATATAAAAGGCTGGACGAAAACCTCCCAGCTAGAAAACTAGTGGATGGTTGGAGATGCAGAAGACGTATCAAGATGCAGTCTTTTATGCACCATGCCACTAGACTATCTGATAAAGCTGGCCTCTACACCAACCGACAAAACATCCAACGTTTTCACCCCCTTCCCCCTTGGTGTTGCCCAACGACCCCAGAAGTACGACTGAGACTAGCAGATCCTAATGCCACCAAGCAAAATCGTTCATCTAACGACCTCCAAATAATAGCACTGGAGACCATTAATGCTTTCAAACCCTGTGCTATTTTTGCATACACTGATGGGTCGGCATTGTTGGACTCCGAAAGAGCAGGCTATGGAGCCTACATCGACTTTCCTGGCTCCCACTCAGTTAAAATCTTTGGACCATGTGGTAGTGTTTGCAGTTTTGATGCGGAGACCATGGCAGTCTGTGAAGCCCTAAAGGTCATTGACTCACATTTCGGCGAGGGACATTTGAGGGCAACACGGATTGTTGTGGTCACTGACTCAAAACCTGTACTACAGGCCTGGACCATCGCCCCCCAATATCGACACTGTCATCATGGCCTCACACAACATGAAGCAGCGCTATGGCATTCCTGTGATAATGCAGTGGGTACCGAGTCACATAGGTGTGACTGGTAACACTATTGCAGACTCCTTGGCCCACCAGGGAGGACAAATTCCACCAACTGAACAGGCTGTAAGTTTTCACCATGCCCTGGCTACAATTCAAAAAACTGAAATGGAAAAGTGGTTTGAGTGCTGGGACAAGTCCCAAAAAGCCCGTGGAGTCTGGGAGCGCATGAGGCGCCCTGACCGCACTTCCCCGTGGTGGAGGCTGTCCAGGCATTAGCAAGCTGTTATAGCACAGTGCAGGACAGGCCACTGTCCTGTTGGCTCATACTTTTCACGGTTATGGCCAAATTTTGACTCACGGTGCCCCCGCTGCGGGGAAGAAGAGGAAACCGTGTCTCATATTCTGTTCGACTGCCCCAGACTTGCTGATCTCCGTCTCAACAGCTCTGGGAAACCAAAATTTCTCGACCTGTATGGTGACGCCTACGAAGTACGCAAGACAGCAGGGTTTCTGTCCAGGGCTTTTGCAAGAGAGGATTTAAGCCTCTCAAGCCCTCACTCAAATGGAGTTTGATGATGATGATGATCACCCAATTCAACGAAAAAGCAAAAGAAGGTAAGTGAATACTATGGATTCCCTGTAATGAAACCAACAAGAAGAAAGAAAAGACTTTATGGGAAGATGAGTTCTAATGTAGGACTGTCAATAAAACTGCAATTTAAAAGCTTTGCGACAGAAGTGCTGGACATATTTCAAATGGGGATGAAGGACAGATTACAAAGGCTGGAAAATAATGGATACCTTTGGATTTCTTCTTGAGCCAAGACACGCCTGTTGGATGATGACACGCTTATGACAAACTGTGTTACTTTTTCCTGTTTGTATGATGAAATAAATGGCAAATCGCTTGTTCAATGATGTCATTGATGTAGTCCTACGAGCAGTTTTAATCAACAAACCAGTAATACAATCCACAATAGACATATTGCGGAAACAGGCTTCATATGGTAATTTTGTGTGCTCAAACCTTGCAACCTCATTTTCAAAACTCAAGCTATCAAAAACTATCCCAGGAGCACAATGACGGAAGAAAGGCTTATGGCTTTTATATCAGTGAAGTCATAAATACTAGAGAGTATCGATGTAGATGATGTTATAGATGTCTTTGCGGCACAGAATGCACGATGTGAAGCGATATGAATCGATATTTGTCACTGGTGCATTATTTAGCTAATAAACAATTAAAAATTAACAATGATTATTTTTTTGTGTGAAGTGTACTGATATACTAAACCAATTTGATCTTGGGCTTATATATTTTTTGCGTACATTATATATCATATGTCGAATGTCAAAATGCATGGGGCCCCCTAAGAGGTCGGTACCCTACGGGCCCCCGAATCCCTAGCTACGCCCCTGAGACTGCCTTTGTGTTCAAAACTTTAAAAAGAAAAAATTAACATTTTTAGAGCAAAATTTTCTCCATTCTAAAGATGATAATGGTTTATTACATCTTATTATATCTTAATATATAAAGGGAAAAGAAAGGCGTATGTATGTATGAATGTATGTATGTGTGTGTGTATGTATGCATGTTTGTGTGTATTTATGTATGTATATGTGTGTGTGTGTGTGTGCGCGCGTGTGTGTCGAATAGAAATCAAAACCGCTTGACCAGTCTTGATTAAACTTGGCAGAAATGTTCCTTGGGTACTAACTTAGGCCGTAGTGTATATATTGTAGCCCTAAAACAAACTAAAGACCCTAAAAAAACAACTAAAGTTGACTAACTCTATTAAATTATCTCATAAATGTTGGTCACATCTTCATGATTCGACAAGATAGAGAGGTCACGCATGCGCACAGATAACAATAACTAGGTCTAGGTCTAAATGATTTCTCATTCAAGAAAACATTTTTTTTTACTTTTACACATGAACACACATATAAGTGTCTATTCATTTCAATATTTAATGAAAATTAATCTTTTTAAAAACTTTTTGTTTACATAAAATCGTTCGCTCTAAATGTAAATGACTTTGAACATCTTGACATACTTTTTCGTAACTTAAGGCACTATTAGGTCTACATGTGCCTCGCAGTGGTACAAAGGAAATGAACGTCATAGGTCATAATTATAATATAGCGCATTATAAATGCATATAATTAAAGTAATAAACTACTTACATAATATAATTTACTTTTTATTGTATTTTTTTTTCATAGAATTTAAGCCTACAACTACCGATTCAGTTTAATGTTAAGTCTTTATTTTAATTTACTTTTTTTTTCTTTCAGATTTACTTACTTATGCGCATTTAGACCTGATAACAACGTACGAAACACGGCTAATGTATCTAGGTCACAATAATAATAATAATAAATAAAATAAAAACATTGTAAGCTTTTGACTAATAAATGCGTTATTTTTAGATTTAAATTATTGAGAGTTCAATAATTTACTCTCTTAAATATACGATTGACTATACTTTTATTGAAGAAGTCTAGATTACTCTAGATCTACTTATTAACTTGCACATTATACATAATAATTTTAAAAAATACATTCTTTAATATAGCATGCTACACCAGGACATACGTCTTCGCCCTATAGATAAACTGGTACAAAAATATAGTTTTTTCATTTCCAATTTAAATCAAGTATATGTAGGTCTACACGCAAATGGATTAAAATATATGTCGATTAGCTAATTCAATAGCTACATTAATACTATTTTTTACATTTACGCATTTCGCATTAGTTTTACTTATAACATTATTATTTCGTTAAATTCTAAACAGCCCAATATGCACCCCTATTTTGTATTAAAACGAATAAACGCAACATTATAACAGTTAAACCAGAGTTTTTGCCTATTAGCTATTATTTTTTTCTATGAGATATATATATACAAGCTGATTTGGTTGAAAAATTGTTAGAACCATTATTCAGATTCAGGTCATGGTTCCAGATTTTACCCACGAAGAGTTTCCAACCAAAATTCTTTGAACGCATAATATAAATATTTAAAGTGGAACCATTATTGTAATGGTAAAGCAAAGTTATAATTTAAATTAATATACATTTACTTTATTATGATTTAGGAATGATAGGGATAATAATTAGTAAACTGATAAGCATGAATTAGATATAAAAGATTTACACTAATATATACAGAACTAATTGCAGCAGATTCTGACTGACATGCTTTTTTTTTTAGGTTAACTACGTAGTTAAGATTTTTGAAACCCCCAACCGTTTAGTTCAAAAAGTGACAAAGGGTGTTAGTGTACAGTATATCCATCGCGCTGGTAATGGAGATATTGAAATGGTAAGTCTTGCTAATATTTTTCTTTACCACATTGACGAGACAGTCTGTCATTCTTAAAACAATACTTAAAAAGTTTTATAAAAAATGAAAAATAAAATATAGATTAGCTTTTTGTCCACCAAATAGTGGTATCTGGGTGAAGGAGTTCAGTGCCGCCTTTAGGCGCTCAGTAAACACAACTCTGCCCGAGTCGAACCTCAAACCCCTTTCAAGGTAGCCAAGCTAAGCCAGGTGCAAGCGTACTTAGCCTCTCGACCACGCTTCGCACCAATGTACTAGAGAGATAAAGGAAATAAAAGAGAGAGAAAGAGAGACTAAAAGATAAGCAAAGTATAATTCCTTTAAAAAGCTTATCAAAATGGGAAGAACTCCGTACTTTAAACTATATCTACCAATAATTTACAAGCTTTTTCCTTCATTCGATATGAAAAAAGTAATTAATTAACAATAATTAATTAAGCAATTGAGTATTTTATTTTAATTGATTCAAGTTTCCTTTGGTACAATAATTATTTTGGGGGACTAAACCCAACAAATTTAGCTATGTTTGTAAATACTGAAGTATTAGTTTCCTATAATGTTATTAGACAAAATAATTAATCACTAGTAAGAAATTTTTGTAAACACATATTTACTATCTAAATGTTACTTCTTTTTTATTAATTTATGTCTTGTCTATGTCAATGAATAATAATAATACAATGTGTACCTAGTCACATAGGTGTGACTGGCAACAGATTCCTTGGCCCACCAGGGAGGGCAAATTCCATACACTGAACAGGCTGTAAGTTTAATCCTGCTCTAGAAAATGTATTATACTTAAATTGCATACTTAGCATTTTTGTAAACATATTTTTATTTTCATCTCATTTTTACAGTTGCCTTATTCAGGAGACGGTAAACTTTTTATACTTTGCAACTTTTAATAATAATATAATTACTAGTCGACCGGCGGCATAGCATACGCCGCTATTTTCCAGGGCAGGCCTTAG
>JADKLZ010000166.1:150215-171556 GCA_021533235.1 Biomphalaria straminea | reverse complement strand
TTAAAAAATAATTTTTAAATAGTTTTATTTGTTGTCAAAAGTATGATACACCAGAGTACCATTTCTTTGGTAGCCGTCTGCACTCTGCTGGGAGTTAAGAAATTGTAATCATACGGTTGATCTGTAGGTATATTTAGGTTCAAACATGCTTTGGGCTTAGAGGCCAAGTAAAGTCACATTCAAATCACAGTTCTTACCTTCTCTTGGTATAAAGAGCCTGAAAATTAAAATTAAAATATTTTTTTTTTTTTTTACAAATGCAAGGTATAAATAAGTACATCAATTCCATATATCTTATGTTTAACAAATCATTATCGTTTTATTTACATATTACAATTGTTATAGAAATGAAAATCTTACGTTTCCAAAATGGAGGACAACAATTCCTGCTTATCGTACAATACTATTCGGCAATTCCCGACATTGACATTTTGTTAAAAATAGATCTAATACGTTGAATCGAAAAAAAAAAGTAGATCATAAAAAATTGTAAACATTTTTAGCTGCTCCCGAAACGAGAAAAGACGCCATTAGTTTGTGTGTTCTGTCCGTCCGTCCGTCCCGTTTAGATCTCGTAAACTAGAAAAGATAGTGTAAATCCGACAACATAATATTTTAGACCATGCAAAATTCAGATGCAAAGACTACTTCTTTTCTGAGAGCGAAAAAACTAATTTTTAAAATCATGCACGCAAGCAGTTTTTTTTTTATAACTATACGCAATTTTTACAAATGTTCACTTTAAATAGTAACAAACACGGAGGGCTATTAAGTAAGGGAGATGAATACTAACATACTTATTTTTTTTTAATTTTATTGATAAGTGAAATAAGTTATGTCATACTAACTACTAAATTAAAAAAGAAATACTTTTTTAAAGAGAAATATCCTGTTTAGTATGCATTAAAGTGGAACACATAAGTTAAAACAACAATTAATAAGTAGTTTTTCATATTATTGCGTGCAGAATAACCACGTAGCTATAAAACTCTTGCATAAAGATTTTTTTTTTACGTAAATTTTTTTAGCAGCCCCCGAAAGGGTAAAAGACGCTATTAGTTTTGTGTGGCCTCTCTGTCCGTCTGTCTGCATGTCTGTCTGTCTGTCTGTCCTTCCCGTTTAGATCTCAGAAAGTAGAAGAGAAAATGAAAATCGGACATCACGATATTTTAGATCATTCAAAGTTCTGATGCAACGGCTACTTTTTTTCTTTTCTAGAAGTTCGAAATCTAATTATTAAAAATCACTTATGCAAGCAGTTTATTAAAGAGATAAACCAAATTAGTCTGAATTATAAATCAGACCTAATTTAAAACAATTAATAATGTTATAAACTGCATTTTATTTCACGTTCGATTTGTTCCACCTCACGAGTATTTACAATCTAAGGACCTAGTGACGGTAAGTTTTGGAAAGTTTTATGAACAAATTTAACGTGAACGGTTGTATAAACTGTAAACATGTTTTATTGGCAATGTATTCTCTTCAATACTGAATAAAAAAAGAGCATTCGAATTACAGAATTAGCCTTCACAAAACAATTAGATCAATTATAAGACTTCAGTCGGTCCAGATTCATATCTAACTTTACATTCACTTTCAACTATCCTTTGATCTGCTGGACCGCTGGGGCACTATATAACATCTGTCAACCTTCTATCTACATTCTTGTCGTTTGTCTTTGATATAATTTCATTCGGATGTTCTTTCTGAAAATATTGAAACCTGCCTTAGTGGACCACATCGGGGGCCGATTTTAAGTCTGTGTTTCCACATAAACTGTCTTTGTAACCTTGTTTCCCCTTTAAGTATAGTTAACTTATTGCATAGTTTTTGCATATACTCTTATCAATATATTGCATATGAGCTTTAATTAATACCATCGCCTTAATATATACGTAAGATATTGTAAGTTTTGAATAAGAGATTAACCCTTTACAAAACAATTAGATCAATTAGACATTCATTATAAGACATCAGTTAGGCCAGGTTCACATTTAATTTTACATACACCTTCACCTATCCCTTGGTCTGTTGGACCATTGAGGCACCACACAAGATCTGTCAACCTTATTTCTACATATATATTTTTCATTTGCCTTTGATACTCTTTCTGAAAATATTGAATTCTGCCTTTTTAAATTAAAAAAACTGATACCATGATATTATAATCTTGCAAAGTATGGTTGTGACTTCACTACTAAAACCAAACATTTTTCACTTTAAAATTTGATTAAATTAAACTCGTAAACATTTTTTCATTAAAGATAAACCTCTTTTAAAACAATAAATAAATGTAACAGTACCATGAGTCAGAAATCTTTATATCGATAACACACATAGATACAGTAACCGAAATGCCAAATGATAATTTCAACTCTCTCTCTGCTTATATATGTTACAGGCCAAAAGCTTGCTGACAGTGTCTCTCTATCACAGTTTCATCTTGGTTTGTGTGCACTTCTTGCTGGTTAATATTATTATGATTTAACTTATTTCATGCATGTTTAATGTGTACATTGTGTATTTCTAACTTGCCTGAGTATGAAAAATAATTACTTCATGTGTACATATTTAATGAATTAACTTGTGTAAACTATGTGGTAAAATTATCATCTCCATGTTGCGTCAATTTACCTTTGTTCAAAGAAATGACGAGACATGTGGGACTTAGAATCGTTTTGACTGTATTACTTGCCTTGTCGTGGCATAAAGAAAAAGTACCAGGTGACCGAGCCTAGCTCAGTTAAATAAATTAAGGAAGGATATATATCTGAAATCATTTTGGAAATATTTTTGTAATACAAAAATGAACGATCGGGTTTTTACTTTCACTTCTTTTTGGACCGTGCAAGATTTGTCGACCTGATGATCTTGTAATATCTCCATAAATATGTAGTTTGCGTTTTTTTAAGATACTTAGCAGGTCAACATGGTGTCCAATCGCTGCAGTAACCCTGTCTCTAATATATTCGTTTGTGATGCGGTCTTTAAATGTGATACTTGGGATCCTTCTGTAGCATCTCAATTCCATTGCTAGGATCCTCCTCTCTAGCTCTGCAGTTAGCGTCCAAGACAGACTAACATATAAATATGTGGCCCAGACTAGGGAGCGCATCAATCTGATTTTGGTGCCGAGGGCTAAGCCTTTGGATTTCAATATTATTTTAAGTTTTGAGTGGACTGTGCCATTCGGACCAGTAGTTCAGGTTTAGTTCCTTCATCTGAGGCAATAGCTTCTAGTGTTATGACATCATTGGGGATTGAGTATTTGTTTCGGGAATAAGGGGAAAGTTTTACTTACTGACGAATGACGTGAGAACGCTCTATTCGACACTATAAACAAGACGTTTTTTTCATCATACAGACGGCTAGTAACAGAGGACATTAGACGGATCCCCACTTAAGTATAATAAGTGTTTATTGATTTTGATTTAACAATACTGTCGACTACCTTTATTAATTTTTGGCATTTCGCCGATCTTTCTGATGCAGTTCGAAGGTTACCTCCCGTTTATTGCATTGTTCTTATCGACACCGAGAAAGAGATACAACACTAGGTATTAGAAACCATTGGCACTAGTTAGCTTTTCACCTGCAATAATGATGCCTCTTTTAAAGCCTGCTGTTTTTTTTTTAACAATTGCTTTTGTGTTCTGTTTGTTAATTCTAAATAACAAAGGACGGAGAGGAACGAAGGAATTTTGTTGACATATCTTATCTTACAGACTAAAGGATAGAAGAAGGTGAAGTTAAATGTAAACCTGGCCTAACTGATGTGAATGATGATGTAAATGAACGCACAGAAAAACCATACAAAACTAAAAGCGGCTATTACCCTTATTGCCGCTTATAATGACTTAGTTTATTTATCATTACATCTTTATATAAAGTAAAAAAAAGTTCCCCTTTCAGACCATCTTTATATATACGTTTATAATGACTTAGTTTATTTATCATTACATCTTTATATATACTTTAGTGTTAAAAGTAGAAAACACAGCCAATAATAACGAAGGGCTATTATCTGTTTCTAATTCTCATTTTTGTTTCCTTTAATCAACGATGCATTTACTTTAATATTTAAAGAAAAAAACTGACTGAAATGAAAACAATCTTACAGTAGCCTATACTTAGAAATATGGCTGAATTTAAAGCTGGGAAGTCGGGGCTCGATAACAGAGGGATCTCCACAAGAGAGATAAAACAAAATATCTGCATTTGATGAGTCAGAAAGAGTTTCCTATTTATTATGTTCATATATTTTTCGCATTTTTACTTACCATACTTTAAATCTCACGGTTGTTAACACTATCGCAGTTAATAAGTGCCCTTTAGTAGCTTAATATATAAATGCAGTATCAAAATTAGAGTATTGCGTCACCCCAAGACCTATACTTTTATACTAAAAAAATGTTAATATGCACAATACATTTTTTAAAGGAAAATTATATTCACTCTTTTATTTAGATATAAGTAAGACTTTCTTCTTAATATTTTATTATTATTCTGTAAAAAAATTCGAAAAAGCATAGGGCGTCAACAAAAATCCTCCCCTTGTTTAATTTTTGCTTCGCACTTTTTTGCTGGTACCGGTAGTTCTCTTGTCTTTCTTGTAGATTAAAACACATTTCCGTACCCCGGTTAGAGATCATGATCTAGCGTATGCATAGTCTATGTATGTCTATGAAAATGAGGCAGATTTCCAACAGAATCCTGGCATGCAGACATAAAAAAAGGATAAATCAAAATGGAGCGATGTTTAAAGCAAGCCACGGCCCTCCATTGACTCTAGCACCATGATGATTCTAGATAAGCCATTTCCTACTTTGCCTGAAATATAATATGTCTCTCTAAAGAACGCCTAGGCACGGTAGGAAATTGTGATGTTATTTCATATTTTGCCTGATAACGCAACTTTATAAAAAAAACGCCTAGAATTTGCACTTTTTTGCTAATAATGCTTTCTCTGTCTGCCGCTTTTACTTTTCTCTGGTTCTGTTCTCTACAGAAAGAGAGCTAATTGTTTAGGTGTGTGTCAGTGTGTGTTTGTATGTTGATGGTTAGTAGAAATCAGCGAATGTTAGGGTGAATAATGCAAAATAAATGTCTTGGGTTGGCCAGATGACTCCAGAATGCAAGAGTGTTCTAAGTTAGATTTTTTACCAATGAATAATAATAACAATAATGATAATAATAATTCGTCGGACTGGACGACGCAGGGCATGAGATTCAATAATGGGAAGAAAAAAAAACTCCACGGAAAATTCCCGGCTTTATTACATGGGGACATCGACAGGCTGCATCCTTAGCATGGCTCAAAGCAGGTCTTCTCTTTCCTGAGACTGAAGGCTTTGTTACAGCTATACAGGACAGAGTAAACAGGACTAAAAATTACGAAAAAATATCCTAAAACTCAAATGACGAAAATGTGGAAATGCGGGTTAATCAATAGAACACATAATGGCAGGATGTCCAGCCCTTTCGGAATCTGCCTACCTTGGACGCCTTATCCAAGTTGCAAAGGTAATACACCAGCACTTGGTAAATTTGATCGATAAGGATACTCTTCCTTATTTTAAATATACTCACCGCAAGAGTTCTCGAATTTTCTGATCATTTGCTATACTGGGACAGACATACCTTGACCGACAAAACGATAAATTTAAATCGCCCTGATCTGCTCTTCATTAATAAAAAAAATATAAAAAAACAACGCTACCCTTATTGACATCGCCGTACCACTGTCTCATAATAAGAGAAAGACTGAATTGGAAAAACAACGAAAATATGGGAACAAAGGCTTGGAGTTAAAGCTTTTAACCTTAACAATCCAAGGTGTAACAACTCTTCTGGTGCTTATTAAATTATCTGCTGTATATCAAGTAAACAGGTTTTCTCTTCTCTTGAATCGTTGCACTTCTTGTGTCGCAGAGGGCTGTAAGAAGAGTAGCACGAGAGACAAAGACATTCAATAACAAACTCATTGTTTAGGAGACGATGCACATTTATTAACATAAAATAAAATACACAGCCCAGTCTTGAAGGTAAAGCAAATAATATCTCAATATGTTAATGATCTAAAGCATGAAAACACTACACTTGACTACACTATTTCATATACATCAAATCTTCTACTTTTATAAACATCAAATGTACATTCATCATCTCTGAGGACCAAGTATTAACTGCCCGTTTGACCATGTGGCCAGATCTAAAACGAGGCCTGTCCGTGATGTGAAACGAGACTTCGAATTTCACATGAACATTTCATATCAATGTTACTCTGAAAAAATTGTGTGACACAAGAAACATTCTCGTTGCCTGCTACAGACCTGCCAAATCACCAGAAAATTCCTCAGCGAAAACAATGATTATTGTTTCTCTTTAACGAAATTCGACCTTGGCAGTGCCAATTAATGAATACTTGTTGGTTTTTAACATAATAATAATAATAATCTTTATTATTTTCTTAAGGAAATTTATTTTAAATTTAGCATTACAAAAAAAAATAATAACAAAACATGATTAGAGCAAAAATTTAGCAATAGCAGACAAAATATACATTCAACCCCCAGTTTCTCTTGAACATTACATTCGAAATTTACAGCAGGAAGTTACAGATTGTTCAACGATTGAATTGCCAAAGGAATAAAAATAGTTTTTGTCTATTTGTTATTGTGATAGGTCTCTTATATCTTCTTTGTGATGGTTAAATGTTAAAATCATAGAGAGGGGTGATTTTGTAAGCTAAACGTTTCTATAGCGTTTTAGCAATGCTTTTCTAAAAGAGGTGTCCAAGTGCTGTTTGTTTGTTGGCGATTACCTTACTAGCAACATTTCTAATCGTATAAAGTATATAGACGTTTACTCTACTACATTTATTTCATTTCATCGCGAGTTAAATGAGTCTATATTGTAATATAAAGTTATATTTCAAATGGTTCAACTGAAGTTCTACCAGTTATTTCAAGTCTGTATATGTTAAAATATCATATGCCTGCAGAGGTTTAGTTGTGTACCAGCAGTTGGATTGTACACATCAACAACCGTATAACACTTAATAACCCAACACTTCATGATTTAGTCACATTGAAGTCAACTCTGTAAATAGTATTACAAAATAAGATGTATGTGTTTTCTATTTCTTTGCCTACTGCAGGTTTTCAAAGAACCTTCACTGAAGATAGTTAACATAAAATACATTCTCTCTCTTTCTCTTTCTCACTCTAGCACTTTATTTTTTTTCTCTAGTGATTTGGAATATACACACATGTTTGTACTAAAGATACTACTAAAGTTATTCCATATTACAATTTACAAGGTATGACTATGTATTGGAATGTGCTTTAATCAAAAGTTCAAAGCAAAAGTAATTTTTTTTCCTTACGTTTATCTTATCTTATTTTCTTATCTTATATAATACAGACGTTACTTCAAAAAAGAAGATGATTACGTCCTAAGCTTCATGCATTCAGTCTTTCATATAATACAGTATTAATATATATAACGTTATGACGATGCTTTCGACTAGTGCAACAATAGAGAGTGCCAGACTAGCCTAAAATAAAAAAAAAAAATGAAATAATTTTCATATTTAGTTGGTAGTGTAGATTTAATGTTAATAATGTATTTTCGGTCATTACTTTCTAGAACAAGAAAACCTAACAAATACTTTAAAAAAAAACAAGGCTTATGCGAAATGTAATTGTTTCTATGTACCGGTACCTCGTTCACCAATTGCATACAAACAATATTTAGCTACGTGATTCGATATCTCTTTTATACAAATTACGATCTTATTAGTAATCTGTGGCATTTTACGTCTCGAGAGACGATCTTTTCCCCTTGCAACTTCTTGTGTGGCTAAAGAGGCCAATCCTTGATACACAGCTGCGGTTGCAGGTTGGGCCTATTTTCAGCCTTCTTTCTGCCTCTGTTGTGTATGGCATCTGCAATCCGAGACCCTTCTCTTATGCTCACTCTCTATGTGGATCTATCCAGTGCCACCTCTTCCCAGCTGCTAGTGTCAATCTTTAATAGCTTCATGTCGCGTTTGCATACATCTGTATACCGTAAAAGTGGGCGACCAGCGGCTCTCCTGCCTTCAATAAGATCGCCATACAAGATATCCAATTAGTAATACACAATGGTTATCACGCGATAGTATTTTTCGTTGTTTTAACAATATTACTAAATTATTTTTTTTTTACGATTGGTGAATGAGGTTCATTAGTTTGGATCAGTCATGTACTTAAATTTGTAAAAAAAATCATGACTAACAGCTAAAATTTCTGTGCGATTAGAAATATGTTTACCCAATGTTTTTGTTAGCTCTATTTCATGCTTTTGGCTTCAGCTATACGCTATGATCCTATCACTTGTCTGAACCAGTTGGGAAAAATGTGGGAAAGGATAATCAATAAAAAAAAACCAATTAGTCAATTTAAACTTGTGATTAATTATTTTTTTACAAGGGAAACTAATCCTTCAGTATTATCAAATATGGCAAATTTTGGATTTTGTCTACCCGAGCAGAGTTGTGTTTACTGATAGCCTAAAGGCAGCACAGAAAACCAGCTCCTAGATACCCCCTCCCCCCACTGGTACACAAATGAGATCTCAGCATTCTTTAAGCATGAAAGTATCGTATATAAAAGCTTCAATAATAATATAAAAGCTATAATAATAATGATAACATCGAAAAGGAAATAGCTTGTACATTATTGATAGATATAGTTTTAAAGGCGGAGTTCTTCCCATTTGGATAAGCTTTTCCCTTTAAAAAGGAATTTTAAATATTTTCCTTTTTAGCGGCCCCCGTTAGGAGAAAAGCCGCTATTAGGTTTGTGCAAAATGTCCGTCTGTCCGTCTGTCACACTCAGGGCGCCAAAACTAGAAGAGATACGAAAAATATTTTTTCACCATTAAATGCGGCTTGAAAAGTTTATGTGCAATGGCTTCTTTTAGTTTTCTAAAAGCAAACCATTTAATTTATAAAATTAATTATGCAAGTGATTTTTAATAACAAAACACCAATTCTAAAACAATTACGTAAATGTAAGGGAGGAAATCTTACCATAAGAAATGCTCATGGCATATAGATATCACGCACATTTTTTTTAAATGAACGTTTAGCAGCGACTTTCGTGTACTAGCGTAAAGCCTGGCAATGACATGATTCTAAACTAATTTCTAAAACGTTTGTAAAAATTAGTTTTACAAAAAATTGTTTAGAGCCCCCACTAGAATGAAAAAAGTATTATTTTTTGCGTTTTTTCTGTTGGTTGGTCTGTCCTTTACGGTTAGATAAAAAAACACTAAAGGCTTTTGAAAATATGATTTAACCTTTACTGTTCTTTCAGAAATATTGCGATAGTTTAAGGATGGGAGCATGCAGGAATTGAGCCAGGGACCAACGATAAATCCGAACTAGTGCGCAAACAGCAAGATAGGGCAGGTTTATACCCCGCTCGCCATCCTCCGTCGTCCAGAGAGAAGTTAATTAGAGGAATTAGAAGGAACATCCGAAACATATTGCGAATAGGCGGATCTGACAGGGATCCGACTCCGACGGAGGCCGCCTCTGAGTTTGTGTATCACACAAACTCTCTTTGTAATCTTGTTTAATATTTAATTAAGTGCAGATGTGGCAGTATTCAAATATATAAACTAAATATAGCAACCTCATTTGTGAGTTTGTTCGGTCCAAGAGATAAATCAATAATTATGTGTACATATATAAATATGTGACTATATAAAAGTATTGAGACATATTTATAAATTGTAATTGTACATTTACAATATTAATTGCATTATGCTATATAGAGAGGCATAGGTGGCTGAGTGGTAAGCGCAAGGCTTCCAAAATGAGTTACAATCTCGGTGAAGAATGGAATTTTTAATTTCAGGATTCTCAGGACGTCATTGAGTCCATCAAACTTTAATGGGTACTTTAGATTTCCTTAATTTTGTGAAAAATAAAGACAAAGGATTATTGTGTTGGTCACATAACACCCTCGTTAATTGTAGGTCAAAGAAATATTCCTTGGTCTGAAAGGGATACTTTACTTTTACTGAATATATAATGCGTGTGTACTTATTTATTTATATATTTAATCTTTTTTTTTTAAAGAAAAATAATATAATATATGACATTGTGTATGTTTGTGTGAATAATTATTTACCTCTCTGAATCTCAATTTTTCGACGATGTCTTCACAGTTTGCATGTAATAGACTATTTTCCTCTTCTATGAGCATGTATTGCCTCCTAATTACATCCAGATCCAACGTCCTATAACAAACGAATTATAAAATGTTTAAATGAGTGATTAATTCCAAAATTGATCTACATACACCCCAAGGATATTTAATATCTCACTTAGTTCATGCGATATAATTAGGATGGACAGGCAGACGGACTGACACATAAGCCACACTAAACTAAAAGCAGCTTTTGCTTTTCGAGAGCCGCTAAAATAGTGATGTTTTAAGTCATTTGTTTGTTTTATTTTACGTTTTAAGTCATCAGATTTAAAGATAATTACATTCTTGACTTCGGGATCTGTTCAGTTCGGTAAGTTCAGTTCGATGACGAGTATAGTTTGGGTAGGTCTCGGTTTGTCGGGTTTGATCGGATCTAAAGTTTGGGTTCGGGATCGGTTCAATGTTATGAAATAAGTTAATTGCAATATTAGGTACTTGTAATAATGTTTAATTAAATTAATAAGTTGATAGAACAGCGATGTGAAACCTTTTCAGAATGTTCGCCATTTAAATTTCCAACACTTGTGTCGCTAGCCATATAACAGAAAAAAAACCTACATAAAAAATAGAGCACTTTTATTAGAAACCTGTGAATATTTTTTGAAAGTTTTTCTTTTATACCTTACGATCAATAGGGCAGATGATGAAAATGTAATATATTTCTATGGTCTACGGTTAACGAGTGTAACCATCACAACGACCAACCGCCTTTACTTTTCCCCAACTAACGTCAGGTAAACATTAGAGCAGTGATGCCCAAACTACGGCCCTCGGGCCACATCCGGCCCGCGACTTGGTTTTATCCGGCCCGCCGAAACGTCGGCACAAAGTGTAGAAAATCCATTGTCCGAAAAAAAAAGTTTAAAAAAATCTTTCCCTATTTTAAGGTAAAGGGGTTGGTACCGATGGTTAGCCAATATATTTGTTTTAAAAAGAAAGAGTGACTCCTATTAAAGAACATAAAATTCAACAGCTTTAGGAAATCAAATACGTAAATAAGGCGGCATTTTTGGTTTGAGACGCGATAGTTAAATTACACCTACAGAGGATGATTGATGATAATATTTACCTAAAATGAGAAGGAAATGAGTTGGTTGTATGTCTATTTTCTGTTGCCGCTGACTAGTCTACCGACATATCAAAATTTTGAGCGGTTTCAAAAATTTTGGTATTTATTCACGATAAAAACAACAGTTTGAAATAAGAAAAGTAGTGGCTATTTTGGAGCATGCATCTGATCGCCAGTGGCGAAACACTGACAAAAAAGTTTCAACCATCACAGAGAATCTTTTTCCCTTGAAGAAAATTAGTGGAAGTGACTACTGATGGTGCCATAACTATGGTTAACAGCAGCCGGATATTTAAAAGTAGCTAAGAATAAATTTCTCATAAATTAATGTAAATACTAGATTCACGAGTTTGTAATAAAAATTCGTTTATTGTATAATTCCTTTTTTTTCCTTTTTCGTCATGTGGCCCGCGACTCGAGTGACGGATACTAAAATGGCCCGCCGTCCGAGTGAGGTTGAGCATCACTGCATTAGAGCTTTACCACTCGGACGCCGGACCTCGCACTTGAATATAATACTGACAGTAATTCATGGGATGTAGGAAGTTTATCCAAAACCAACTTCTGAAGATCCCACTGCATTGATGAGACACCAAGTTGAAGCACTATTTAGATCTCTTAGTTTAGCACTGTTTAGATCTCTTTAGTTTTTATTGAGATTTCTAATTGTCATACAAAAAGATTGATGGCTTCAACTGCATTCTTATTTTCATGACACATTTCTTCCATCACAAATAGTAACGTACAAATACATTTTCAGCACGTCGAGAAAAAAAGGCTTAATATCACTACTTAAAATTTGAGTAACTATGTACCATGGCCTTACCGCAGACATATTTTCTTGTCCCCTCTTGGTAAATATTCTCGTCAATCATCTAATCTCTAAGAGTTTCTTCATAATTATTTTTGCGGTTCAAACTAAAAATGCCGCAATATTTGTTTATGTTTTTAATTTCATAACGCTGTTTGAAGTTTCCTTCTTTAAAAACAGCCACAAACATCTTTATTCCTATACAATTTTTTTTTTTCTGGTAGTTTCTACATTCGGAGTCTACTTTTCATTTTCTTCAACTCTTCCATTTTATTAATGCACTTTTCGAGGTGAATCAAAGGGAAATGACTCAAATGATTATTAAAAATAACTGTCAAATCATCTGACTGAAACTAAATTTGTATTTGTTCTTACTAAAAAATATTGAAAATTCTTTGATTCAGTTCAGTCAAAGGAAGGACAATTCGGTTCGTATGCCTACCAATCAGTTTTAAAGTTAGGTTGTAAGTGAGGATCGAAATCGGTTCGTTCGGTTAGGGTTCGGTTCGTCTCCCATCTCTTACGGTCGTAGCGCAGCATGGTGCGAATGGGAAAAGGTGCGAATTTGTTTAATGAAAGGAAGAGATGTAAAAAGAGGAAGTAGGGAGAAACTGACAGGAAGAGAGATGAAATGGTTATGTTTCAGAGCGTATTATGTTATTAAAGTATTTATAAAGAAAACCCTGAAGAGTCTTGTGTCATAACAAGTGGCGCTCAATGAAAAAGGCAAGACCTACGTTATATCTGTATTTAACTCCTGTCTACGGAGGTATTATTATTACTACAAAGTGTAACAAAAAATTTCTAGATCTCTAGATCTATTAGTATAGGCATAGGATTGAGAGAGTGAGTGTCATATAAGTAACTAGATCTACCTGCTATTGGCAACATGGGCCCTTCAGTTCAAACTTAATTAAACGACATTATTGCTGAATGAATCTACTGGCTTGACATTTGTTTAAATATAGATTAATATGATTATAATCATTATAAAGCAGGGACGGACTGGCTATATGGGCATTCGGGCAAATGCCCGGTGGGCCGGTACCCAAATGGGCCTTTAGGGCCACCGAAGGGCCACATTGATGCAACTATGTATTACATTTTTAAAGGTTTTAAAATATTATCTTATAAAACGGCCCTCTATGTGTCGTGTTTAAAAAATCTCTATACAGTGTAATCTAACTAATTTTCTAAAATATTGTAATAGCCTACATCCGTAGACAGTGTTACTAGATCTAGTAGGAGTCATCCTTTTAGGGGCTACAAACTTAGCAATTAAAAGCAACATAAAGCCTATACTTCCTATAAAAAATATATATCTTTCTGTATGTATGTGTACGTTAGCGATGCTGAAACCAAACATAATAATTTTGAAGACAAGTATAAAATGCAATTTATGGGCCTGATTGTGTAGAAATGCCCGGGCCGATTTTGACACCCAGTCCGTCCCTGTTATGAAGGATAATTTTCTATATTCACCGATGTGAAGGCGTCGGGGATTACTCACTATATTTACATGTGTTATGAACTTATTGTCCATAACAAAAATCATGTCAGTGGCTGCCGAAGTACATGTTAATTATCTAGCTAGTCACAATTCTCAACACTAGCTTTTAACATTCAAGATTAATGGAAATTTGTACATTTTTTTGGACTGTTGTGTGTAGCAATAGTGAATTTTGACTACGGTGGAGAACAGTGCTCTTTTAGGACCAAAGAATATACACTAACTACGGCATATAGACAAACAACGAAAGACACATATCATATGCGGAGAATATACACTGGTATTGGAAGCTATACCATGAGAAAGAAGAGTATTTCAGGATGTAGATACATATTTGTATTCGAATGACAGTAAATGTTAGTGTCATTACATGAAAGTTACATATGAACATTGTTTGGTCTAGACATTAAGTATATGAGAATCAACTATAATTAATTGATATGGTCAGATAATTACATAAATATTTTTTTTACACATGGCGGATAAAGCTGAGATAGTTACTTTAAAAGAAGAAGGGAGACTATTGGAATTAGAAGATGCAGAGCTGAGAAAATATGTTCAAGAAAGATTAATAGAAAGAGAAAAATCATTCATGGAAAAAGAAAGAGAGAAAGAGCATTTGAGAAAGAGAAGTTGGCTATTAATAAAGAGAAATTAGTTACGGATAAAGAAATTAAGAAAGAGAAGCTAGCCATAGAGAAATAAAAGTTGGCAATGAAAAAGGAAAAAGCTAAAAATAAAGGTACTGGAAAGATAATTGATGTGTCTGGAAATAAATTGGCGCAATATAAAGGTACAATATTTGACGAGAATAAAATAGACATTTTCTTAAAGAAGTTCGAAATTGAAATTAAAGAATTGGCTTTTCCAGAAGATAAATGGACATTTTTGTTATCGAAATCATTTGCATCAGAGGTACCATCAAATGTTTGTATGAATCAGAATAACTACCAAATAGTAAAGGAGCAATTACTACGAACATTTGGAAAAACTGAGGCGTTTTATCGTCAACAATATGTCAATAGCACGATTGAAACCAACGAAGATCCGCAGACATTTTTTGACAAGGTGAATAGCTACTTCGACAACTGGACAGAGTCATCCAAAATAGAAAAGACGTTTGATGGATTAAAAGTATTTCTTTTGCTGGATAAAGTCATTTATGATAGTCAGGACGAACTAAAAATATTCCTGCTGGAGGGAAAGCCAAAATCTGTAGAGGAGATGGTAAAATTAATAAGGGCTTACAAAGTGGCACATCCTGGAAAAAAGTTAAACAGAGGTAGTGATATTGAAGAAATAGTAGCACTTAATAGAGCTAGAGAAACACAAGACATAGCAACAATAGAGGATTTGGGTATGAAGGGCAGAATAGGTTTAGAGGACAAGGAAGGAGCCAAGTAGACAGTAGATAAGGCCAGTTTAATAGCTATAGAAGGCGATATCAAGAATATGACGGCGGAAGAAGTCAAATAGATAGTAGACAAGGCCAGTATAATAGCAATAGGAGGCGATATCAAGGAAACAGACAAGGAAGATATGACGGCGGAAACAATAGAAAAGATCACAGTTTGTCATTGTTATCGAGTTCAGGAAGTCTAGATTGTTTTCAAGCATTTGTCGGACATAAGGCTGCAAGAACGATCAGGGACACTGGGAGTACTATTGCTGGAATAAACCGGAAATTGATATGATAAGAATATACTGGAAAAAGCAAAGCATGTATTATATTTGATGGTAAAACAGTTAGATTACCCGTGGCCAGAGTGAACATTAAAACACTGTATTATACAGGAATCGTAGAGGCATGTGTTATACACCATGATCAATTTGATTTGATTATTGACAATATACCAAACATAAAGAAATGCACGCAAGGTAAGATTGAGCATTTATTATAGTAACATTTCCTCCCATACATTTACGTAATTGTTTTAGAATTGGTGTTTTGTTATTAAAAAATCGCTTGCATAAATAATTTTATAAATTAAACGGTTTGCTTTTAGAAAACTAAAAGTAGCCGTTGCACCTAAACTTTTCAAGCTGCATTTAATGGTGAAAAAACTTTTTCCTATCTTTTATAGTTTTGGCGCTCTGAATGTGACAGACGGACAGACAGACAGAAAGTCATTTAAAAAAATGTGCGTGATATCTACATGCCAAGAGCAATTATTATAGTAACATTTCCTCCTTTAGATTTACGTAATCGCTTCACAATTCGTGTTTTATTATTAAAAAATCGCTTGCAAAATAATTTTTATAAATTAAACGGTTTGCTTTTAGAAAACTAAAAGTAGCCGTTGCACCTAAACTTTTCAAGCCGCATTTAATTGTGAAAAAATATTTTTCGTATCTCTTCTAGTTTCGGCGCCCTGAGTGTAACAGACGGACAGACGAACAGACGGACAGACGGACATTTTGCACAAACCTAATAGCGGCTTTTTCCCCTTACGGGGGCCGCTAACAAGCCCAGATAATCAATAGAATAAATGCAATATTAAATTTAAAAATAGAAGATTATTAGTTTTAGTTTATTATAACATTTCAATGTCTATGGCCACCGTCAGTCGCGAAGCAACTATGGATCATCTCATTTCCATGAGATGAATGCCTGGGCATAAGCTGTGGTCGGAACGATGTCGCCCACACATCTGTTCCCCCCTCTCCAAGCAGCTGATGCAGTGCCGATACAGTTTGGGGTCAGCAGCGTCGCAGGTTCTGCCAGAGTGTAGCACTGGGTGCTGCAAACTGCCTTAGGGTCGCCAGCTCCTGATTTTTCCTCAGGGTTGACTCCCGAAGCCTTTCCCTTGATTGGGTATAGCTGCAAGGCAGCAGAGGTTTGAATTCATAGTTTTCCTTCTCCTAGGTGGGTAGCCAGCCATGGCTAACGAGCCCCTCCTGCCCGAAGCTTACTGGTTAAGGCGCCAGTTACTCGCCTGTGCCCCTTCTCCTGTTAGTAAGAACAGTTCCGCCGGACTCAATATCTGAGTCACACGTGAAAGCCGGGAGTTGGACTGGTTGTCAGAGGCTATTTGAGACGCATGCCATTAGGAAGCATTTTATAGGTAGTGGAGTGCTTACATCCATTACCACTTCCGGCAATGACAACCTTGCCCAACATTTCAATGTAGATCTAGACATAAACATCCGGAACAATCTATTATAGATACTTAAACTATCGCAATATTTCTGAAGAAACAGTAAAGGTTAAATCATATTTTCAAAAGCCTTAACTGTTTTTTTTTATCTAATCTTGACGGACAGACCAACCAACAGACAAAACGGACAAAAATACGCTTCTTTCATTCTAATGGAAGCACTAAATAATGTTTTTTTTTAAATCTGATTTTTTAAAAAGTTTAAGAAATTTGTTTAGAATAATGTCATGGGAGGTACACGAAAGTCGCTGCTAAAAGTTCATTTAAAAAAATGTGCGTGATATCTACATGCTTTGAGCATTTCTTATAGTAACATTCCCTCCCTTACATTTACGTAATTGTCTTACAATTGGTGTTTTGTTATTAAAAAATCGCTTGCATAATTAATTTTATAAACTAAACGGTTTGCTTTTAGAAAACTAAAAGTAGCCGTTGCACCTAAACTTTTCAAGCCGCATTTAATGATGAAATATATTTTTCGTATCTCTTCTAGTTTTGGCGCCATGAGTGTGACAGACGGACATTTTTCACAAACCTAATAACGGCTTTTTCCCTTACGGGGGCCGCTAAAAATGATCCAGAGTTACGTCAGCTGGCTCAGAAAGGAGGTAGATGGGGAAGATTATTTATAGAAAGAGGAGCTCTTGTTAGAGAGATTGAATGGCATGGTACCTAGAGAATTAAGGCAGCTTATTATGGAAAATGGGCACGAAGTGGCGCACGCAGGACATAATAATAATAATAATAATCTTTATTGTCCGTGAGGAAATTTTTCTTACAATTTGTGCATAACACCAAACAAAACATCAAGCCTAAAAAAACATTCATAACTGACTCATTCAAAATTTACATGTAAAAAAATAGTTTATGTTTATATCAAATTATTTCTTTTCAATGATTTCACCGCCAGGGGAACAAAAGAGAACATGTGGGAGTACAGAAAATGAAACAAAGAATATTCAAGGATTTTTATTGGCTTTCTATTAGTAAGGACATCAAAAACTATGTAACTTCCTGCCAACTATGCAAACTAAAAAGGCAAGGAAAATAAAAGCACCATTACAAATGGTGGATATACCAGATAGACCATTTAGTAAAATAGAGATTGATTTAGTTGGTCCAATGCCTGTGATATCAAATAGAGGCCACCGTTATATTATAACTGTGATAGACATGTGCTCCAGATGGCCGGAGGCTATTCCACTCAAAAGAATTGAAGCCAGAGACATAGTACAAGCATTATATACGTTATTTACAAGATTTGGATTTCCCAAAGAAATAGTATCAAATAGGGACACTCAATTTGGCCGTCAATTGGCTACAACATTCTTGAACATGTTTGGGATTCAGCAAAGGTTTACAACCTCGCATCATTCACAGAGCACTTGTGAACGTTTTAATGTCAATCTAAAGAAAACATTATCTAAAGTAGAGGATGATAAACACAAAGAGTGGGATATGGCAATACCGTCAATACTATTTGTATACAGGGAGAGTCGTAATGAAACAACAGGGTTTTCACCATTTCAAATGATTTATGGAGGAAATCCACGAGGTCTAATGTCAATATTGAACGAGTTAATGATCTCACAGGAACATGTAGGAACTAAAGACTGTTATGATATTGTGACAGAAGGTTATGAAGGCATGTGAAGAAGCGGATAGACAGGTGCTAGAGGGAAATGAATTAACACGTTCCAGAGGGAATAAACATAGAACAATGGCGGAATTGGAGGTAGGACAAGATGTTTTGGTTTTACTTAAGGATAAGAATAATGCTCTGTGCACAAATTGGCGTGGACCATACAAAGTAACAAGGAAAATAAGTGATATGGATTATGAAATAGACATTGATTCGAAGCTGAAAACATTTTATGTGGATTTTTTAAAAGAGTTCAGACCAAGACAAAGAAGTGAAGAAAAGAGTAAAGATGAGTCGATGGCTATGTGTGCCTTTGAGACGGAGGAAACGGAAACAGAGGAAAGGTTTAGACCAATAGAGACAGTGGCAACATGGAAGGATGTCACAGTGAATGGAGTTTCTCTTGAAAGAGCTAAAGAAATTAAGGCAATAATTGAGGATTATAAGAATATATTTACGAATTTACCTGAAAAAAACAAGTATTATAGAACATGATTTCGAATTAACTGGCAAAGTACCGAATAAACTGCCACAATATACGATCCCATTACATCATAGAGAAGCCTTACAGAAGGAAATTGATGAGCTACTAACACTAGGAGTGATAGAACCATCTAGTTCACCATGTGCTGCACCAGTCGTGCTTGTTAAAAAAAAGTGTGGCAACTTAAGATTGTGTGTGGATTATCGACAGTTGAATAAAGTTACAAAATTTGATCCATTTCCAATGCCACAAGCAGAAGAAATATTTAATAGGCTAAAAAAATGCAAAGATTTTTAGCACATTGGATCTGTCTAAAGGATACTAGCAAGTACCTCTAAAACTAGAAGCTAAACCATTATCGGCATGTAAGACACCTTCTCATATATATAAATGGAATGTTGTGAGCTTTGGCTTGGTAAATGCTCCAGCCACGTTTAACAGAATGATGTCCAAATAATTCAATCATAGAAGAGACACAATTTGTTATCTAGACGATATATGCATTTTCAGTGAGCAATGGGATGAGCATCTAAAAAGCCTTGGAGAAGTTTTTAAAATTATCAAAGAAAACAATTTAATATTGAAACCAACAAAGATAAAAATTAGCCACAGTGAAATTTCATTTTTCGGCTATAAAATTAAAAATGAGTGTATTACACCATTGGAAAAAACTGTATCAAAAATATTGGACTTTAAGGTACCAAAGACAAAGAAGAAATTAGAAGCCTACTGGGTCTATGCAAAATTTATAGAAAATTTATCCCAAATTTTTCAGAAATAATTGAGCCGCTAACAAATCTGACAAAAAAAAAAGCAAAACCTAATAATATAGTGTGTACGGAAGAATGTCAAGAAGCACTGGACAGAACTAATACTTTCTTTTTCTGGGGCACCTATTCTGAAATTACCTGACAATACTAAGGAATTTATTTTGGCAACAGATGCATCAGCCATTGCAATAGGAGGCTGTCTAATGTAAAAATGGAATGGTGTTCCACATCCTGTTTTATATGTGAGTAGAAAACTGACAGCCGCGGAGTTGAAATATGCCACCATTGAAAGGGAAGGACTAGCCATTGTATGGTGCATAACTAAATTAGGGTTCTATCTAATAGGAGCTAAATTTGAACTATGGACGGATCACGCTCCCTTGGCCTTCATTGATGCAAACAAATTAGGCAACAACAGAATAGCCAGGTGGGCATTGCAACTTATGGATTACAACTTTGAGGTCAGCACAATACCAGGGAAAGACAATGTAATAGCTGATACATTATCACGATGTATCTAAGAAGGAAAAGAAATGGAAGTAAGGAAAGAAGCTAGGCCACGTCAACTTTGTTACAGCTGATTATTCAAAAGATTATTGTTAGTAAAATCATTTTGGTGAGAACAAAATGAGTAGCCGTGTAGTGAATAGACATGTATAACAGATTGGAATATTTTATAAATGTATTCGTGAATGTATATTGGTGTAGAAGAATACTGTATGGGAGTAACGAGTCTT
This sequence comes from Biomphalaria straminea, assembly GCA_021533235.1. Classification (NCBI taxonomy): domain Eukaryota; kingdom Metazoa; phylum Mollusca; class Gastropoda; family Planorbidae; genus Biomphalaria; species Biomphalaria straminea. The sequence continues at coordinate 151,107 of JADKLZ010000166.1, read as the reverse complement.
ACCCATGTGCGTGAGGTGTTGAGATATATATGGTGTTATATTAAGAATTTGATAAAACTTGTTAGAAATTTAGAATATATTATTATAGTTAATTATTTTTTATAATTTTGAATTATGAGATTAACATTGGTTCGTTGGGGAGGTCTGGCCATTGCATATTGGGTTGGCTGCAAGTTATTTTGAACCTAAAATAATTATGTAGGGAATGGTGATATGTAAAAAGGTTTGTTTGTAATTTTGCAGTTGGATGTTTTTGTTGTTGTTGTTGGTTGTTACTTGGTTTAACTGAATGAGAATTAATGAAGATAATATAAGTATATTGTACTGTGGTTTACAATTTTATTTAATATTTAAAGGACGTTCGATGTACATCGAACTTGGCGAACAAGGGGGGTGTTACGGTCGTAGCGCAGAATGGTGCGAATGGGAAAAAGGTGCGAATTTGTGTCTGAATGGAAGGGATGTTAAAAAGAGTAAGTCGTGAGAAACTGACAGGAAGAGAGATGAAATGGTTATGTTTCAGAACGTGTTCTATTATTAAAGTATTTATAGAGAAAACCCTGAGAGTGTGTTTTTATTCTGAAGTGTCTTGTGTCATAACACCATCTCTAGCCCGAACCTCTCATAGAACGGAAATTGCAACTAGAAGGGTTCAAATCTGAGACTATCCAGACGACGGTTGAAAGCACAAACAAAACGATCATTGTACAATAAAAAAAATAATTAAGATAAGTCGAAAATACATCAAAAACAGTAAAATATTTCCAATGTCCAAATCTTATTAGCGACATAAGATCATTCTGAATTTTTTTCTAATTTAACACTGCACAATAAAAGTCAAATGTGACAAGTGCTTCCTAAGAACAATATTTTATTGGAAGTTAGATAAACA
>JADKLZ010000166.1:92764-116934 GCA_021533235.1 Biomphalaria straminea | reverse complement strand
ATATATATATATATATATACTTTTGAATTCGGGTTTCCAAATTATGAAAAATTAAAAAATTGCGTGATCTTCAGTCTTAGAGATTAAACACAATTTATAGACATACAATAAAGTACACACAATTGCAATGCACACATTTTTGTTTCATAAAACTCTCTTATGAATTTGTGTAGTGAATGGAAGGAAGGTTAAAAAGTGGAAGCCGGAAGAAATTATATTGTGTCGTAAGACTTTTGAAACTGGAACGACAATACACAGATAGATACTACGCTCAGGTTTTACGTTCAATTTAATAATTTATACACCTAAAAATTAGCACGGGTCCAAATAAAGTGCGGGACCCACTCTAGATCTAAAACTCGAATTCAGCTCATCCAAATCCGCACTATTTTCATTCACAAAATAGCATAGCATTTTTTTTACTTTAAAAAGATTTTAATAATGTCCGGAAATTTCCAGGACTTTTTCGACCGGCGGCATAGCATTTAATAACATTTCAGGAGATTTCCAAGGGGCTCCTGGTAAATCAAGAGGCCGCGGGAAATCTGTTATATGTTATATAATGGTTCAATTTAATAATTTTTACACCTAAAAATTAGCACGGGTCCAAAGAAAGTGCGGGACCCACTGTTGTCGCATATGTTGTAGTGCCTAAGGCCTGCCCTGGAAAATAGCGGCGTATGCTATGCCGCCGGTCGACTAGTATTTTTAAAAAAGCATCTGATTCCAGCCCGCTCTAATTGGTAAATGACATTAGTTGGAGAAAAGTAAAGGCAGTTGGTCGTTGTGCTGGCCAGATGACACCCTCGTTAGACGTGGGCTACAGAAACAGATGGCCTTTACATTACCTCCTCTATTTTATTTATTAAAGTTTCTACCCATCTAGGAATAAGAAAACTCTGAATCTAAACCTTCGCTGCTTGCAGCTATTCACAAACATGAGAAAGGCTGCGGGAGACAACCCTGAGGAAAATTCAGGAGCTTTTGACCCTTCGGCAGATTGTGGCACCATGTGCTACAGTCTGACAGAGCCTTCGCGCTACTCATTCCAATCTATATCGGATATTCCATCCCTTTTATCACATCAGCTGCGATGTTAGGCGAGTACTGCTGTATATGTGACATCGTTCATACCAGAAACAAAGCCCAGACTTTCAACTCGCTCTCTAGGATATGAATCATATTTTTTCTACGAGTGGAGGAGGCGAACATTCCTTTTTTTTCTCCCATATTATATCCCCAATGTCTACAACATAAGTGAACAAGTTACTGTTTTCTTTTTTTTTAATATGTCTTGAGGAATGATACTTTTAAGAACAAAATAAATGGAGTCTCTAGGTTACCTCTTTTTTATCAAATTTGATACTTATTTCCTTGACTGCTATGTCCCATTCAGCATCTGGGGTCAAAGCTCTTGCATAATAAACATGACTAAAATGTCCGCAGCCAATTTGATTTATTTTCTTCCAATTTTTTACATTTTTATCTCCATCTGTTAACACAATTATAGAAAATCTGTATGAGTAAAATTAGTATTGTCGTCAAATATATTCATTACGACATCAAACAAAAAAAAAAGAAAATAATTATACTGCAAAGGAGTTTTTAGAACTAATTTCTTGTGAATGAGCAATTAAATAGCTAAACCTTTATTATTAAAAATACTTTTCTGTATTTATAAATTATATTAAACTAGAATCACTATTTTACGACATGATTCATGTTGATGTTTTTAAATCTAACGGTCAAGTCTTAATGTCATCTAGTAAATTAAAGTTTTGTTAGGAACAATAGATACATGTACAAAGTTTCAATATGATTCAAAAATATTGGAGAAAAAATGTTTAAAAACATTGTACCAGACAGTCGGCGTGAGTTAATATAAGCGATGTAAAGCAGGGCTAAATTAAAACTTAGTTTTATTTTTTTTTTTTACTTTAATTTAACGTATATATGTATATATCATAGTCTATAACTTTTAAAAAAAGTTTAACATTTACCTCCATCAAATTCAAACTTTGAAAGGTCCATTTCTTGCTGCATATTGACTTTAGTTTACTAAATACACTTCATGACATGTGCTTTTAACTAACAGAAAAAGAATATGTTTCAGTTAAATATCCTTTTAATATACATTAATTAATTCCTCTAATAGTAACAACTTTTATTTGTTCTATTTGTCAAGATAGTTTAAGCATTTTCAATTCTCATTCAATGCATTATCTGTAATAAACATTTTGAGCACAACAAACGAAGAAATGACACTTCTTAATTTATAACAATGGTACCGAGGTGTTAATGATATTTTAAAGAGTATACAGATTTTACAATTCTCAAAGTGTGATTAGAAATCAGCTTCAAGAAGGTCTACACGTACATCGAGATCAAAAATCATCAAAAATATTTTTGAAAAAGAAAAGCAAAGCATTGCTACATCTATAGTTTCATGACAGTATCGTAATAATATTTAATGTATTATAAAGAATCCTTAAGTTGGGGGCGAGGTGGCCGAAGGGTAAAGCGCTTGGTTTCCGAACCTGAGGTCCTGGATTTGAATCCCAGTTAAGACTGAGATTTTAAATTTCAGGGCATTTCTGTGTCCGCCCAAGTCTAATGACATTAGTTGGGGAAAGTAAAGGCGGTTGGTCTTTGTGCTGGCCATATAACACCCTGCTCGATAACCGTTGACCAAAGAATCAGGTTACCTTAGCATCATCTGCCCCATAGATCGCAAGTTCTAAAGGAAACACATTTTAGCGGCCCCCGTAAGGGGAAAAAGCCGCTATTAGGTTTGTGCAAAATGTCCGTCTGTCACACTCAGGGCGCCGAAACTAGAAGAGATACGAAAAATATTTTTTCACCATTAAATGCGGCTTGAAAAGTTTAGGTGCAACGGCTACTTTTAATTTTCTAAAAGCAAACCGATTAATTTATAAAATTAATTATGCAAGCGATTTTTTAATAACAAAACACCAATTTTGAAACCATTGCGTAAATGTAAGGGAGGAAATGTTACTAGAAAAAATGCTTTTAGCATAAAGATATCAGGCACATTTTTTAAAATGACTTTCTGTCTGTCTGTCCGTCTGTCCGTCTGTTAAACTCAGAGCGCCAAAACTAGAAGAGATACGAAAAATATTATTTCACCATTAAATGCGGCTTGAAAAGTTTAGGTGCAACGGCTACTTTTAGTTTTCTAAAAGCAAACCGTTTAATTTATAAAATTAATTATGCAAGCGATTTTTTTAATAATAAAACACCAATTCTAAAACAGTTACGTAAATGTAAGGGAGGAAATGTTACTATAAGAAATGCTCTAGGCATGCAGATATCACGCACATTTTAAAAAATGAACTTTTAGCAGCGCTTTCGTGTACTAGCGTAAAGACCGGAAATGACATGATTCTAAACTAATTTCTTAATTTTTTAAAAAAAATCAGATTTTTTAAAATAAAAATGTTTAATGCCCCCATTGGAATGAAACTAGCATATTTTTGTGCGTTTTGTTTGTTGGTTGGTCTGTCCGTCACGGTTAGAAAAAACACTAAAAGCTTTTGAAAATATGATTTAACCTTTACTGTTCTTTCAGAAATATTGCTATAGTTTAAGGATGGGAGCATACAGGAATTGAGCCAGGGACTTAGAATGAACATCCGAAACATCTTGCGAATAGGCGGATCTGACAGGGATCCGACTCCGACGGGGGCCGCCTCTGAGTTTGTGTATTACACAAACTCTCTTTGTAATCTTGTTAAAATTAATCTTGCCATGCAGACTCTTATTAATCACTGTTTAACACGACACAAACAGCTCAAGGGCTAGACTACTGAGGGCTCCAAATAAAGTAACACTTTAATGTCTAAAGACTCAATAGCCAATAATGTATAATTGCCAATTCAAACCCGTAATACTGACATTAAAAATGATGTACCGTAGGTAACCGTACTACAGTATCAATTATACATCCTACTAGGAAGGAAAACCAGAACATAGCCCTAGAATACATAGCAATAAGAAACAGTCTCGTCCCTGCACTGCGATGTTTGCCATTGGCAATGAAACACATTTGCATCACTTCAAAGAAAAGCTGATATAATATGTGCTTACTCACCAACACTTGCTGCACAGTAAGAGGACTAAGATAGATTCTCTTAAGCGCCAGAGGACGTATTTAAAAAGTATTCCAAAGTCAGAGCACCTCTATATAAATGGACACCTTAATGCCAGTGTTGATGATGAAAATGATACATGGCCAAAATGCTTGGGACCTCATGGTGTTGGCAAAATCAACGACAATGGCGAAAAGCTACTCGAGTTCTTTAGCTCTCATAAACTGGTGGGACAAATACATTTTTCTCTGACAAGGAAAGCCACAAAACCTCTTGGCAGCACCTACGCTCAAAAAGGTGGCAGCAGCTTGACCTTTGCATCACCCGAAGGATTGATCTGAAAAATGTCATCCACACCCGCTCATACCATAGTGCGGACTGCAACTCAGACCATTCACTTGTGCTAAGCAAGATCAAACTACTTCTCAAAAAGGCCTATACTTCCACTCAACCTAAATCTAGGTGAAAAAACGTCAACCATGTAGGTGACCCAGAGAAGGCTGCACTCTTTGGCGAGCTCCTGAACAGTTCAATCCCCTCGCTAAGTAATGAAGAGGACATCTCTATCAGATTGGAGAAATTAAGAGATGTGATCTACAGTTCGGCAGGCACAGCCTTGGGGCCTCAAAAACACAAAAATGTAGACTGGTTTGAGGCAAATCTAGAACATATGGAGCCTTGCATCGAGAAAAAGCGATCTGCACACTTCGCTCACAAGACAAAGCCTAGTCCGAAATCTTTGCAAGCCTTCAAAAGTGCTAATAAAATGGCAAAACAAATGGCTAGACAATATGCTAATAACTTTTGGAGGGATACCTGCAACAAAATCCAAGAAAGTCTCTACTCAGGAAACAGTTAAGTTCTGTTTGATGATATAAAAGTAGCACTGGGTCCACCCTTTTATCCAAATCTGGAGAAAAAATTACAGAGCAAACCAAGCAGCTAGAGCGATGTACAGAAAACAAACTCGATGCCTATGATACACAGAATACAGAAGACAATGTCACCCTCGCTTCTCTACCAGATCTTCCAGTTTTGGAATGCCTAGATGAGCTTCCAAGCCGTAGTGACATCAAATAAGAAATTAACTGCATGAAAAATAAAAAATCTCCAGGGAGTGATGATATCCTAATGGAAGTAGTTAAGTTCAACGAATCACTCTTCCTCTCTAAACTCCACACTCTCCTCTGTCACTGTTGGGAAATAGGTCATGTCCCACAGGACATGTGTGACGCAACTAAAGTCACAATATACAAGAACAAAGGGTATTGGAGTGACTGCCACAATTATAGGGGTATCTCTCTCCTCAGTATAGTGGGCAAGATCTTTGCTAAAGTGGCACTATCTAAGCTGCAAGTGATAGATTCTAGAGTCTACCCCGAGTCTCAGTGTGGCATCAGGAGTGATAGATCCACTATAGACATGATATCTTCTCTACTACTACTGCAGGAGAAATTCAGAGAGAGAGACAGACCCCTTTACATCGTTTTTTGATGATTTGACTAAAGCCTTTGAGATGGTCAGCAGAAGTGGCTTTTTCAAACTTATAAGAAGAATAGGTTGCCCTCCGAAACTACTAAAGTTCATTGAGTGCTTCCATGAGGAAAAAAAATTTACTGTCAAATTTAATGGAGCCCATTCAGCACCTTTTGAGGTTTGCAGTGGTGTCAAGCAGGGATGTGTGCTCGCACCTACTCTGTTTAGTATATTCTTATCCTGTCTATAGCATCATGCATACAATGGACATAAACGAAGATGTGTTTCTCCATACATGATCCTCTGGAAAACTTTTTTTGTATCAAGTGTGCGGTCAAAAAAAAAGGCTAGGAAGTTGCTCATCAGGGAACTCCTTTATGCTGATGATGCAGCTATTGTGACTGATTCTGCTATCCAGCTACATTCCCTAGTTGACAAAATATCTGCTGCTTGCCAGAAATTTTGCTTAAACATCAGTCAAAGCAAGACTAAAATACTTGTCCAAAACACAAATGCTGCACCTCAAGTAAGCATTAATGGCCAACTACTACTGTTGATCACTTTTGTTACCTTGGCATCATCATATCCAACAACACTCTACTGGATAACGAACGACATTAACAACATGATAGCCAAGGCAATGATCACCAAGTCACGGTTGCAGAAAAGAGTCTGGCACAACATATATTGTGAATAACAGTACTAAAGCCCTAGTCTATCAGACCTGTGTGTTAAGCACCTTGCTATACGGAAGTGAAACATTGTCAAACTACTCATTGCAGGAAAAAAAAGCTGAATGTCTTCCACCTCCGATGCCTAAGGCGAATCTTTAAAAAAAGGTGGCAAGATAAGATAACTAATGAGGAAGTGCTAAGAAGAGCAGGAAACCAGGGCATCCGCTCTGGCTGGCTTGGTCACGTTCGTAGAATGGCAGTAGGTCGACTTCCACTTGACAAGGCTAGGAAGTTGCTCATCAGGGAACTCCTTTATGCTGATGATGCAGCTATTGTGGCTGATTTTGAATAACAGTACTAAAGCCCTAGTCTATCAGACGTGTGTGTTAAGCACCTTGCTATACGGAAGTGAAACATGGTATGTTGATCTAATAGAAGGCAGAAGAGTCGCTGGTCTACCACTTTTACGTGGGAAGCGTGGTCGAGAGGCTAAGTGCGGCTTGAGCTTGGCTTGGCTACCTAGAAAGGGGCTCGAGGTTCGACACCCGACTCGCACAGAGTTGTGTTTACTGAGCGCCCAAAGGCAGCACGGGAAACCAACTCCTAGATACCCCCTCCCCCCACTGGTCCACAAATGAGATTGGACCAAAGCGCTCTGAGCATGCTATAAGCATGAAAGTAACGCTATATAAAAAATAAAAGTTATAATAATACATATGTATGCAAAAGCGACACGAATCTCTTCACGATCGACACTAGCAGCAGGGAAGAGGTGGCACTGGATAGATCCACATAAAGGAGCATAAAGGGGGGGGGGTCCTCTTGAATTGCAGATGACATACACAACAGAAGCAGAAAGAAGGGTGAAAATGCAGCGGCGCCTGGTGATTAGATATGCCCAACCGCAGCTGTGTATCAAGGATTGGCCTCTTTAGTCACACAAGAAGTTGCAAGGATAAAAGATTGTCTCTCGAGACGTAAAATGCAACAGAGTATCAACTCTATACTTATGTACTAAACTCTACTGTTTTCTCCGCCTCGTTTTGCAGTTATACTGATTTAATTTTCCCAACCGAATTCACACTCGCTATTCTGAAGTTTTGAACTGAATGGTCTCAACATCAACGCTCTTAATATGCTGTTCCTAAGGCTTTATAGAAAGCTCGCCTTTTATTTATGATCACTTGACCACACATCATGTGGCTGGTACAGGTAGTGTACACAACTTACCTTTCTTAAAGTTTCGCCGCGTCTCCAATTATATACGTCATGGTTGACCACTCATCTAGCGCTCAATTACCCCTATCCGCGTCACAGTCAGAGTTACAACAGTCTCAATCAAAACAAGAAGTTTTAGCTATAAGTTAGAGCACAGATGTTCCTAATTAAGATAATTACTTCAAAGCCAAACAAACTTGCAAAAGGCTAAGGACTAGACTGACACATGGATGGGAGTAAGATATAATTATCTGTGAAGTAACGTCTGTAGTTTATAACATAAAGCTATTTTCTCTTATATTGAAACAAATGTGTGCCTGTATTTATTAATAATTAAAACTATATGTTAGATATAATAAGCATGCTTTTCTGGATTAAGTGTATTACTTATCTATTACTAATATGGTCTTCCAGTGGCTATGTCTTCAAAGAGTAGAGAAAAAAGCTTTAGAAATATGATCCAAATTTACTTGTGTATTTTTTAAAGACGGTCCTGATATAATCTTGTTTTTTAAAAATTACCGTTAAACGCATTATCCGGAGGGAGGTAGGCAAACTGCTGCAACCAATCGAGATGCTGATGACAACTTTTAATTTAACATATTAATCATTGTAAGCAAATTTATGAATACTTAAACGTTCTATACCTAGCCACATAACAATTGTTTGGATGATAAGGTGTAGTCGTGTAGTAAAATGTCAAAGAAAATGTTTATTTGTGTCGTTAAAGTTATTTTTAGGTTTAAGTGCGTATGTATACAAGTGAGCTAATTTTGGAGTTTATAAAAGCTACTCACCCTCGATCATTCGTAAACCTTATGGATTCGCCACCGATTAGTTTATAATCTTGAACTAATAAGGTCTTTCCTAGAGCTTAAAACAATTATATATTTTGAAATATTAAACCATATCTTATCTTATCTTATAAATTACAGACGTTATTTCAACAAAAATAATATAATTACGTCCTATAATTTCGTGTGTCAATCTAGTTATGTTAATGCATGTCAGTGTTCTAATGCAGATCTGCATAACCATATCTTTTACTTCTTCTTAATTGTCATGTAATAAACTTTTTCATGACCAAAGTTTTTAACATTATTCATTTATCATACCAATTTAACAATTCGACCTATATAGTTATGTTCTTTATTTACATGGCTTTAGAAATATTCCCTTTAACCATGTGAATGTGAAACAATTTAATTGTAATAACGGGAATATCCTAATTGACGTGTCATGTTTACATGTGTTGTAATGTATAAGAGTTAGTTCTCTTAGAGGATTAGGAAATCTGTGTTTGTTTTTAATGAGGTTCAACGAAGCCCGAGTTTGTGTTTATGCACTGTAAATCGGCCTTGTCGTTTGTCTATTCATATTTATAAGTTATTTAAACAGGTCTCTCCAAAATTGTACAAAGAAAATACATGACAATGTCTGCTTGTTTTTCTTTCTATATTTGATTAGATTTAGTAAGGAAATTGTTTAAATAATAACAAGGCTTTTTTTCGAGTCCGAAGATTAATGGAGAATGAATTATTTCCCATGGTTACGCAGCCTGAGATGGGACCTACATATTTTGCCACATCCAGGGCAAGCATAACCATTGTCCTCCGGTGGTCGATAAAGGTTTTCTTTACGCCGTCTGCGTCTGTCCTCAGCGGTGAATCTTCTTTAGATCTTAAATGTGTATCCCGCGAACTTTGTGAGTGACCTCCAGCTGTCTCGTTTTGAAGTCGCATGCAACCAGGTGTTCTCTTCTCTATGTCAGCTAAGGCAAGTTGGTGACTAAACTGGACTTTGAGGCGTTTCCGTGGGGCGCCTCTGTTACGTCGAACACATTTTCGCTCACCAAAAAGACTGCCTTTGGCATACGTTCGTCTCCTATACGGGATAGATGCCCTGCCAGCGTAATTGTGACATAGCCATAGACATAAATAAATATAGACTGGCCAGTAAGACTATTTAATGAAACAAAAAAATTGTGAATTGCGTTTGTGTGTGTACTTTATTTATGTCTATGAGTTTTGTTTAATCTCTAAGACTGAAGATCATGCAATTTATTTTTTTTATATATAATTCGGAAATCTGAATACAATAGATATACATGTTTTCAAGTTACATGAAGTAACTCACATGGCATAAGATATTGTACGCACAAACTAGAACATAAGTATGGAATCAAATAAACACATTTGTACCCACTGAATGACTTGCTCACTAATAGCAAAGAAAAATACATGTGAAGTCTAAATCGATTGCTTCATATGTGTGAAACTAACGGGTCTGCGCAAGGGGAATCAAATAACTTAGATTCGCCACTGAGAAGATGTATTATTAAATGTATTAAAACTGTTAATCATATATCTCTTTGGCTTCTTATACTTTAATCTAGTAAATAAATATTTCCCATTTTCTTAATAACCAATAAATAATAATAATATGAAAGTTATCTAAAATAACAATATAACCTTATTGTCATATCAACCCAGGGGATAACAACTGACCTCACAGATACCTTCAAGGCTCTGGGCATTCTTAGGAACATTCTCGTTGCCTGTCAGAGGGAGGTACTGCTGCAGACCTGCCACATCACCAGAAAATTCCTCAGTGGAAACTGATAAAGGGAATACGATGAATTTTGTCTCCCTTTAACGAAACTCGACCCTGGCTCCGCCAGAGAAAGAATACTCGTTCTTTTCTAACATAATAATAATAATAATAATCTTCATTGTCCGTAAGGAAATTTGTCTTACAATTTGTGCATTACACAAAACAAAACATTATTTTTAAAAATGTACATTAATACCAGACTCACTCACAATTGACATATGAAAAGTTTACATTAGATTGGTTCTATTTAATGATCTGATTGCCAGAGGAATACAAGAGTTTTTATGTCTGTTTGTCTTTGCTATCGGTGTCTTGTATCTCTTTGTGATGGTAAAATAACAAAATCCTGACCCAAAGGGTGATTTTTTTTTCTAGAATCTTCTTAGATTTTTTGAGGATGTTTGCCTCAAACAGCTGCCCTAATGGGGTTTGTTTTTTAGCCATAGACTTTACCAGCAGCATTTAGGATTCTCTGACGTTTATTTTTATTCTTAGTGCTTAGATTGCCATACCAGGCCAGTCAGTGATATTAAAATGTAAAATATTGCCGATGTGAGCGTGATAAAACATAGCCAAGGCCTTTTCGCTAATATTAAAAGAGGACAGTTTTTCAGTAATCGTAATCTTTGCTGCCCTATTTTGCTGATATAATCTGTATTTACTGTAAAATTTAATTTATTGTCTTGGATAGTACCAAGATATATTAAAAGTGTGCACTATTTCAATGGTCTCTCCAGCTACAGAAACAATATCATTTTTCTTCTGTTCCGTACGAAAATCGATAATCATTTCTATGTTTTTTTACACTTAATAAAAAAAAATATCTTTACAGTACCTTTCATGTGGTCTTTTTCTCTAAACTACTCGTTTACGTCTGAACTCTCTGAGAGCAGGGCAAGAAGAGCCGCATCATCAGCGAATTTTGTGAAAGAAAAAAGGACTATGGGAATAAAAATCATTGATGTACAAAATGAACCATAATGGCGTTGTCACAGGCCCTGGGGCGCCCCTGTGTTAACTATGAGTGCATTGATATAACATTGTTTACCCTAACCCTCTGAGGTCTCTGGGTCAAAAATTCATTAGCCCATAGAATAATATATGGACTAATCTTCAATGCTTTAATTTTTTTTTCAAAGAGTAAATGAAGTTGTATTGTATTAAAAGCTGATGAAAAACAATAAAATACAATCTTACATAAGTGTTTGGTAAGTCCATATCTTTGTAGACACAATTTAAAATATTTAGAATGGCATCGTCTACACCTTTACCCTTTTGGTAAGCAAATTGTAAAGGGTCCAATTTATTACCCAGATCATTTAGTAGAAACATTTTAACAAGTTTTTCCAAACATTTAGACACAATCGAAGTAAGAGAAACAGGTCTAAAGTCATTCATTTCTTTTCGTTTGGACACCTTTGGTACAGGTACAATTATGGACGACTTCCACACAGATGGTATCTCGTGGTTTAGTAATTAAGTGGAAAAAATCTCTAGGAAAGGTTCAGCTAAGTGTTCAGCACATTCTTTTAAGATTCGCCCTTGTATACCATCAGGCCCAGCAGCTTTCAATGGGTTGACGTTTATGAAAATGTTGCATACTTGCTCTTTAGTAATCGCTAATTCAAAACAGTTGTCAACTTTGACATCTTCGAGGGCTTTGAGTCTTTGATAATTAAAGTTGTTAGTGTCGAAACGACAATAGAAATCATTTAACTCGTTGCATAATGTTTTTGTCGTCTCTTTGGGCAAGATTATTTTTACTTTTGACTGTGCTCCTGCCATTTTATTCATGATACTCCACGCCTGTCTCATGTCACTTGTCTTAATCGAGTCTTCCAGCTTGGTGCGGTAGTTTCTCCTCTCCTCATCAAAATCTAAAAGCTTCTAATTCATTGAACCATGGAACTATACTAAAGGAACGCTGACTTCAAGGTTTTTTTACAAAGCCGTATAGAAAACAGGTTCTTTGCGCATGTCATTACGCATCCTGCAATCTTTACAAAATAAAATGATGGAGACAAAGAAGGATTGTACGCCTCGAACGCGCGCGATTTACCCGTGTTGATTAGAACATGTTTTTTAGCTTTTTATAAACAGGTCAATAAAAACTTTAACCATTTTCAGACGAGCTGTTAAGATGGATACAATTTATTAGAGTAAGAGCTTATCACAAATGATTTTATTGTTTATCACCCTAGGCGTCAAATTCACTCGATGTCGATGCTTCTGTTTTGAAGTTGCCGTTCGTTTTGTAAAGTTTATGTTAAGTATTTTCTACTAGATCTGGGTAATTTTTTATGCGCTACTTATAAATGTAGATCTACTTATATACATTAAAAAAAACGAAATCCATAGAGAATGTCATTCATATCTCTCATTAGTTTAATTAATCTTATCTTATCTTATATAATACAGACGTTACTTCAAAAAAGAAAATGATTACGTCCTACGCGTCATGCATTCAGTCATGCATATTTACCAGTGACTTAAATTCTGCCAAGTCACTGGTTTTCCTGGCTAGCTCAGGCAAACCATTCCATGCTCTAATGGCACTAGGGAAGAAAGAGCATTTGTACAGATTTGTCCTAGCATATGGGACGAGGAATGTGCCTTTATCTTTGTGTCTTTCTGAGTATTTGATTAAGTTTTGTTTTTGTATTTGGAGATTATGGTTCAGTATTTTGTGTATAATTACTACTTTACTCTTAAGTCTTCTATCCTGAAGGCTTTCTAAATTTAGTGATTTTACTAAAGGTGTTATTCTAGTGAAATGTTGTCGTTTGTTACGAATCTCACTGCTCTGTTTTGTGTCTGTTCTAGTTTCTTAATGTTTTCTTGAGTTGAGGGGTCCCAAACAGAGGATGCATATTCTATCATTGGCCTAACCAAGGTTAAATAGCATTTTAGTTTTATATTCTTATTTGATTTATAGAAATTTTTCTTAATAAAGCCTAATGCAGGCATGTCAAACTGGGTGTTCGGGGGCCGCATGCGGCCCGCGACCACCTTGCATGCGGCCCGCGTGGCCACCTGGAAAACAAGAGATGACAAGCTACTTGAATGGAAAAATATTATTTGTTTAACTGAACAACGAGGGTGAGTCTGCAGTGAAAGCAAACTACATTTTGTCAAACTTCATTGCAAGCCATTTCAAATCATTTTAATCAAAATAAATGTGATTTTATGAAGGAGTGTTTCGTTAAAGCCGAAGTCATTTATTCAGAAACAAAGTAGAGAGCATTAAAAGAAATAGCGTTAACTAGTGACACCGTTGCAGATAGAATAAATGACATGTCAGTCAGCTTGCTTGAACATTTAAAGAACGACTGAGCTGATTTTGAATTACTTTCATTGGGTCTCTATGAGTCAACTGACGTAACGGATGTAACACGGCTATATTCATAAAGGCCTTTAACAGGAATTTTGACATATACCAAGAACTACTAGAGTTCTGTTCTATGCATAACAAGCGAGGATACTTTTTTGAGAAGCTACAGGAGGTGAAAATGCAATACAATTTACCTTTGGTAAAGCTAGCTAGTTTAACTAACAAATATATGGTCGGAGCGCTTTGGTCCAATCTCATTTGTGGACGAGTGGGGAAGGGGGCATCTAGGAGTTGGTTTTCCGTGCTGCCTTTAGGTGCTCTGCCCGAGTCGGGTCTCTAACATGGAACCTCCTTCTAGGTAGCCAAGCCAAGTTCAAGCGCACTCTCGATCACGCGATCTGATTTGATTCTAAAAATGCAGCTGGAAATGTGCAACTAGAGCTGATAGAAGAGAAGTCAGGTTTTTAGTTGAAATCGAAGAATATTGAAATGGCTGAGCCAAAATTTCACAGTCATTTACCCTGAACGGTTCGTTAAATTGCGGAAATTTGCAGCTAGAATTCTAGCTATTTTTGCATGCACTGGTCTTTGTGAGCAGCTTTTTTCCATAGTAAAAGCTATTAAAACACCTCACCGTTCGAGATTATCTGATATAAATTTGTCATCTGTGTTGAAAGCGTCAGTGGCAAACAGACTTCAACCTGACATTAATAAAATGGTATCCCAGAAAAGATCTCAAGTACCAGGACAAAGAAAATAATGCGTAATCATAGTAATTTTTAATTAGCCAATAGTACTTCAAATTTAGCTTATGGACAGGTATGCCATTAATTATTGTATTATATTGTATTATTTCTAATTTACATAAAACTAGTAGGCTGTTTTAAAACTGATTTTTTGCTGCGGCCCCTCAGGTCATAGTAAGTTTCTTATGCGGCCCATATACCTTAATGAGTTTGACATGCCTTGCCTAATGCTTTGTTTGATTTTTTTATAGTTTCATCAATATGGGGATTCCATGACAGTTTTTCATTTATTATAACACCTAGGTATTTTGCATTTTTAGTCTGTGTTACTGGTTTACCATGAATAAGATAAGTGGAATTAATTTGTTTTAGTTTTTTTGTTACTCTTAATAACTGACATTTTTCTGGGTGGAAAGACATGCTCCAATTTGATTGCCATTTCTGTAATTCACCTAATTCTCTTTGTAAAATTTCTGTATCTTGTGTTGTTTTTATTGTCCTATATATTATGCAATCATCTGCAAATAATCTAACTTTCGTTCCTGAACTAATGCAATTTGGTAAATCGTTTATGTAAATTAGAAATAGTAGTGGACCTAACACTGTTCCTTGTGGTACACCTGAGTTTACTGTTATTGGTGTTGATTTAGAACCATCTATTATTACGGTTTGTTCTCTTCCTATCAGAAAATCTTTAATCCACTGATGCAATGGACCATCAATACCAAAATATTTTAGTTTTTTAAGCAAACTAATCTGCATAAGAACAGTCAACAGTAATAAATACAAAACCTAGTCCAAAATATATATAGGCCTATTGTAAACGGAATTAATAAACGTGGTGCGATCGATAAAAGGGATCCCTTTTATTAAACAGTAAATTTGTATACATCTATAACTTTAATATAGTATTAAGAGATTTTAAAAATCTAGATTATAAGGGGGAAAAAATGCAACCTATTAGGTCTATTGAAAGTAGACTTATTTGCACACGGTAGGCCTATATTTAGATGCTATTATATTTTTAGCAATCCTTATTAAAGTCAAGCTTAAATATCTATATCTTTACGATATTAGAAACGGACACTTTAATTCTAGACTATATTTAAAAATAATCAACTGAAATCAACGTGTAAGTCTACCTAATTCATCTACCCATAGCCTATCAGATCTAGTATGCTTTTTTTTGTAGACGATATTTATGAGCCTAGAATAGATCTAATATATGATGCTACTTAAAAACCATGTTAATAAAGTAATTTTAAGCTGGGTATATTTAAAACTAGAAAATAGATCTAGGCATTTTCCTTAACGTAAATAGATCTACAGTGTTTACAGACAAATAAAATGCCGTAATCTAAAGTAATATTAGATCTAGCGCTATATCTAGAAAATAGAATCTATTTCTAGTGAATCATAGTGCTTGTCTATTACAAGGTTTATATATTACGACAGTGTAGATTAGGCATCTAGATTGATTGTAAACCCTGTAGATCAATATTCGATAACGAAATTGACTAAATCTACATTTAAGTTTTAAATATACCCAGATTGCCAGATTTTATACATTTTTAATTCCAACTAGCTATTTTACCCGGCTATTTTTGGGTGTTTTGATTTTTGTTTCTGTTTTCTTATTTTCATGGTAAGTTTCAGTGAGATTGGTACAGAATTTTTTTATTTGTTATACATACTTTTTTACCGTACTAGATCTAGAAAATACGTGGGCAAGGTGGAATGTGTGCTTATGTACTTTTAAATATAATTACATAACAGATTATACACAAAGATCTACTTGAAATATATTTAATAGTTGCAATAAAAAATATAAATAAGTGGGTCTCTAATAATAATTTGAAAGTTTTTTTTTTTTCTAAACTCAGTTTAAAATAAAGACTTACAGCTACTTTTGTTCCAAAATGTTTTTAAACACCCATTTGAAGGTAAATTTGTTAAACAATCAAATGGATATACTATATTTTGAAAGTTCACCTCTATTTATAACAAAAAAGTTAACTTTTTGAAGATTAGCGTGAAAAGATCTAGACTTGGCCACTCAAAAAGATGCAAAGATGTGCTATTTACTAATTTAATTAAGCAAAGGTGTCATAATTGTTGTATTATATAAGGTAGTTTATTAATGGCTATCATTCAATTATATATATATTTAAATGTAGGCTACTCTTAATGAGACGAACCTAGCTTTAGATCTTATGCCTTTGTAATTTTCAGTCACCGTTTAAAGGACTTTTCTACCATTTTTTAAACTAGAAAAGTAAACATACACATATTCATATACTAAATTTATAGGCCTACATTGATACATTAATTATTTAATTTATATTTAATTTACAAGCACTTCTCCTTTATTTGGTTAGAAAAATAGCAGGATATTGCGCAGTCAAAAAAATAATTACTCGAACATGGAACAGGGAACATCATTTTTCCCCCATTGTGCACTAAAGCAATTTCACCAATCTGACGAATGCACTTCAGTCGAGGGCATCGATAAGATGCATGAGAGACATGTCCTAACTTATCTTTATTTATCCGCAGCCTCCCTCAGGTGTCTGCCTACTCGCCCATGTGTAGTGACACATCTGCATATTAACGCTGAGTACTATTTGCCTACTTGCCTGTGTGCATTGACATACTTGCCTATTGCCTATTTGCTACCTACTAGGATCTGCCCACTCGCCTATTTGGTACTAATCAGTATCGCTTGCCTACTTGATCCACTACGAGTATCACGTACTATTAAGTGCTCTTTAGCGCTGAAAGTCACTACTCATCGTCCACTTGGCGCTATCGGCTCAAGCCTGCCTATTTGACAGTCCGCCTGTCAGCCCATTAGGTACGACGTCCCTATAGATCCGCTCTGTGCGAGACGTCATAGCTTCGCCAACTCACTGGACTTCTCCTGCGACTACGCTGCCCACGGCAGATCAGCTCTGCCCGCAGTACACTTGTGCCCACGGTAGCCGGCCATCCGCCCTACTGTGCCCACTACATATATTGGAACTCTTGGACTGAAACTCCATTAGGACTATATCATCGGCGCCCCTCTACACGCTAGAAACGCCACTTCAAGTCAGGATACAGACAACTACGATTCATCCAAGACGGAAAGAGCTAAGTACCAAGGACAAAGTGACATATTCTCTCATTACGTGCATAAGTGATGATCAAACATAACATCGTTTAGAGTTAGATACAAACCCTCCCCCTTTTATTCTTTTATGTAAATATTTATGTAAATAAATATTCTTTATATTTTTATCAATTTGTATCTCTCTTAATTGCTTGTCTAGTTGCGTGTCTGCTCCCGATTTGTCTGCTGATAGGTCAGTGTGTGATATACTCAAAAATAATCATCCCCTAGACACCAAACAAGCTAAATACACATCACACGCGGCGACCCGTCACAATCATCTTCTTTTTTTAAGTAACGTCTGTAACATATAAGATAGTCATTATATGCTAGATCTATAATCTAGATCTACATTACAAATTACAGAAGTAGATCTAAAATAACCTACCAATCCAGACGTATAATAATTAAAAATCTTTTAGCTGCAAAATCTAAGCTTCATCCGTTTAGTAGGCCTAAATATTCTAATGAAATAGATTTTAGACGTTATTAACTTCCTTAACATCTACTAATATAGATATATAATAAATATCTACATCTAAATTATAGATTATCTATCGCAGAGATAGGGAGAAAGAGAAAAGAAAGAGACACTTTAGGACTCAAGATCCACTATAGATTATTTTCTATTTATAATCTAGATCTAAATAATAATCTAATTTCTAGATTCAGTCTAAATTTAGGCTCCTAGTTACTGGATCTAGTGTAGATTTAGATGTAATTCTGATCCAGAATAGATTTAAATGTATAGATGGATCTAGAACAATATTTAAGTCAAGACAAAAACATTAATCTAGATCTAGAAGATAAATTGACAGTATATCTGGGTCTACATTCAAGACACAGTTTTCAAATAAGTCCGATTATAGAATCCTTGTCCTTATTAAATTCTATTTTTTTCTTAGGACTGAATGTGTTAGAGACATATCAGAAAAATGTTTTGGCATGATTATAAATGACCCTTGTAATTGAATAAACGAAGCATTAGCGCTTAGCTTAACCAAAGGTAGGCCACAATAGGATGGAATGTAAACAAATGAATTTTGTATTCAATATTTTCTTTTTAAATAAAAAAAAATAATGATGATTTTTTTTTGTCGGAATTCGGACTTTGCGAAACAAAATAAAAGTGCCAATGGCACCAATGCATAGCATGTGATTTATAATTTATCTTTTTTTGTTTTGCGGGACGATGCGGAACAGCAAGCTCATCTGCAAGTAGCACATATAACTGCAAAAGATCTAGTCTAAAAAACCCAACATTTGAATCCCTGTGAACATACAATTTTTAGTAAGATGATCAAAAATAAAATAATTTTGTACCATCTCTTGCTCTAAAAAAATATATCAACCATAACAGCTTGTCTGAAAATGGATGAAGTTTTTAAGAATTCATTTATAAAGAGCTAAAAACCATTTTCTAATCAACACGGGTAAATCGCGCGCGTTCAAGGCGTAAAATTCTTCATTGTCTTTGTAACATTTAAAAAAAAAATTGCAGTATGCGCAGACAGGATGCGCAAAGACCTTGTTTTGAAGTCAGCGTTCCTTTAGTATAGTTCCATGATTGAACACAAACATTTTTACAATTTGGTGTGCATTTACTTACTCATTAAATCACTCTTACTGTATTTTCGCTTGCTAAAAGGCAGTCTTTTTTGATGAGCTAAAAGGTGGTCGACGTAACATAGGCACCCCACGGAAACGCTTCAAAGACCAGCTTAGGCGTCAACTCTCCTTGGCTGACATAGAAGAGAGCACCTGGCTGCATGCGGCGTCGGAACGAGACAGCTGGAGGTCACTCACAAAGGCCGCGGGATACACATTTGAGACCAAAAGAAAATCTGCCGCCGAGGACAGACGCAGACGACGATAAGAAAATCTAAACCGACCACCTGCGGACAATGGTTTTGCTTGCCCTGGATGTGGCAAAATATGTAGGTCACAGCTGGGACTGCACAGCCACGGGAAACACTGTATTCCTCACTAATCTTCGGACTCGAAGACAAGCCTATTATTATTATTATTATTATATGAGTTAGTGAACTTTGCTAGAATAGAGTCACCATTGATATACATAAATATAGACTGGCCAATAAGAGAGTTTCATGTATCGAAAATTTGTGAATTGCAATTGTGTGTACTTTATTTTATGTCTATAAATTTTGTTTAATCTCTAAGACTGAAGATCATGCAATTTTTAAATTTTTCATACTTCGGAAAAACCGAATTAAATAGATATACATGATTTTTAGTTCCATGAAGCTACTTCCTTTTTCCAATCTATATTTATTTATGTCTATTGTTATGTCATGATAAAAATTTAGCTACATTTGTTTCGTGAATACGGGGAAAGTTTTAATTAGTAACAGATGACGTAAATTTTGTTAAAAAAGTAGAACGCTATAGAATCATAGACATAAATAAATTAAGACTGGTCGATAAAAGATTTTATGAAACGAAAATGTGTTACTTGCAATTTTGTGTACTTTATTATACAGTATTTAAGAGCAGTATAAAAGTAAAGTATTCATATCTATTTCAGCCATAACCTATATATATAGTAAATAAGTGTAGTTGTTTTTTTTATCTCTAAGACTGAAGATCATGCAACTTTTCAGAATTCGGAAATCCGAATACAATGGATATAGATCTAGACGTTTTCAAGTTGCATAAAGTTATTTCATTTATCCTGTCTATATTTATTTATGTCTATGTATAGGTTACACAAAAGCAGCAAGACATCTTCCATTAGCACAGTAAAATTAAGAAGTAATATCCAGACGGCTAGTGACAAGAGACATTGGACGGTTCCTTTCTAAGGATTAAAATTGTTTTTCTATTTTAACTAGTATCGATTACATCTATGGATAGTTTGGCATTTCGTCTGTGGTTGATGATCCTGTTTATATCATTGTTGATATTTGCCACGGCGGAAGAGCCATAACAGAATTAAGGTAAAAATGAAACTCGCCTGTTGATTTCACATTCCCAACCTGTGACCGCATCTGTGCATCAAGGATTGATCTCTTTAGTAACTCAAGAAGTTGTAAAAAGATTGTTAGGACTGAGTTCTGGTCAGCCTGGGTCTCCTGTTAACTTATGAGGACAAAAGGGGGGGGATTCATGTTGCTGACTTCAAAACTGTTTTTGTTTTGGATTGTTTATTTTTTGTGAGATTTTTTTTTTGAATGGAAGGTAACACAAAATAAACCAGAGTGGTTTTGTTCCTAGTCCAAGACAGTTGGACTTTGGTTATTTTATAGTTGAAGCGTGGACTCTAGTTAATTGTCAGTGTAGTTATTATGCAGTATACGAGATACTGAGCTATGATTTTTATGCATGTTGGATATTCCATTAGGCAGGACTAAGGCTGTATTATTTTACTGTATATATATTAAACTTGTTACATGTTCGTTCATTGGCATTCCAAATCCTTATTTTATCGTCATATGTGTCGTTACGGTATTGCCTAGAGTACATTTAGTAATCAACATTGTATAGACAGAATAGAGGAGAAGAAAAGAGCCTTGACAAAGATCGAACCTAGAGACGTAAAATGCCAGAGAGAGAGAAAGAGAGAGAAATGTAAAGCATTAAAGAATCTATCTTTATATATATTCCTCTAAGTAAGAGGTCAAACACACAAAAGTTCAATTTAATAATTTATACACCTAAAAATTAGCACGGGTCCAAAGAAAGTTCGGGACCCACCGTGGTCGCATATGTTGTTGTATTTTTTTTATTCATGAATTCACTTATAACAAGTAAATGGGAAGATCCCATGGCTCGATTATAGAACTTCTCTTCGCAGAGATAATTTTATGCTTTAGCACATGAACGTACTAATTATAGTCCATTTAATCAAATTAACATTCAAATTGTTTTTCTAAAGCATTTTTACATGAGTGCAGCTATATTCTTAAAATTGCGTAAATTAAGGTCAATTAGCCATTTTCATAGTATTTTTCATTCATGAATTCACGCATTCATTTTACTTATATCACGCAATTGGGAAGATCTTATGGCGCAGCATGTTGTGAAGGGGAAATAATATATCCAAATCCGCACCATTTTCATTCACAAAATAGCATAGAAATAAATAAATATAGACTGGAAAAAGAATTAACTTTCTGTAACTTTAATTTAAATTTAATAATTTATAGACCTAAAAAATTAGCACTTTTTTTACTTTAAAAAGATTTTAATAATGTCCTGAAGTTTCCAGGACTTTTTCGACCGGCGGCATAGCATTTAATAATTTAATTTAATCAAGAGGCCGCGGGAAATCTGTTATATGTGATTAAATGGTTCAATTTAATAATTGATACACCTAAAATTTAGCACGGGTCCAAAGAAAGTGCGATACCCACTGTGGTCGCATATGTTGCAGTGCCTAAGGCCTGCCTTGGAAAATAGCGGCGTATGATATGCCGCCGGTCGACTAGTGTATATATAATTCTCTTCTTCCCTCAAGAGTTTTGTCGAGTACCGGTAGCAAGCAAGTAAAGGAAAGATCACTCTGGTAAAATAAATGACAATTTCGGTCTATATATTTCAGGAGATTTGTACAAGTTTTCAGATTTTAATAAATTCCGGATATTTCCAGAACTTTTTCGTATATTTTGCAATTTCATGAGATTTCCAGGGCCTCCTGTTAAATCGACAGGAGGCCGCAGGAAATCTGTTATAATTTATAACATGGTTTAATTTAATAATGTATACACCTAAAATTAGCGCGCGTCCTATTAAAGTTTGGTGCCTACTGCGGTCACATAGCTTACAGAATACACAGATATATACTACTCTCAGGTTTGACTTTAGCGCGGGAAATCTGTTATATCGTGTTATAAAATGGTTCAATTTAATAATTTATACACCTAAAAATTAGCACGGGTCCAAAGAAAGTGCGGGACCCACAGTGGTCGCATATGTTGTATTTTTTTATTCATGAATTCACTTATAACAAGTATTGAAGATCCCATGGCTCGATTATAATATAGAACTTCTCTTCGCAGAGATAGTTTTATGCTTTAGCACATGATATACTAATTATAGTCCATTTAATCAAATTAACATTCAATTTTTTTTTTCTAAAGCATTGTTACATGAGTGTATTCTTAAAATCGCGTAAATTAAGGTCAATTAGCCATTATCACAGCATTTTTCATTCATGAATTCACGCATTCGCTTTACTTATATCAAGCATTTTGGAAGATCCCATGGCGCAGCATGATGTGAATGGGAAATAATATATCCAACGCACTATTTTCATTCACAAAATAGCATAGCATTTTTTTTACTTTACAAAGATTTTAATAATGTCCGGAAATTTCCAGGACTTTTTTGACCGGGGCATAGCATTTAATAACATTTCAGGAGATTTCTATGGGGCTCCTGTTAAATCAAGAGGCCGCGGGAATTCTGTTATGTTTTATAAAATCTTATCTTATCTTATATAATACAGACGTTACTTCAAAAAAACTATAGGATTACGTCCTACGCGTCATGCACTCAGTCATGCATATTTACCAGTGATGTAAATTCTGCCAAGTCACTGGTTTACCTGGCTAGCTCAGGCAAAACATTCTGCTCAGGCAAACCAAAAGGTTCAATTTAATAGTTTATACACCTAAAAATTAGCACGTGTCCAAAGAAAGTTCGGGACCCACTGTGGTTGCATATGTTGTAGTGCCTTAGGCCTGCCCTGGAAAATAGCGGCATATGCTATGCCGCCGGTCGACTAGTTTTCTTTATTTTAATAAAAAGGTTTTTTTTCTCAGTCAAAGCTCCATCAGTTGTTACCATTGCCATCTTGTACAAGCCAATCCAATTCTTTCAAAACAGTTCTCCCATAGCGTTGAATAAATACTGGCCAGGGCTTATGTCTTTTACTGTATTTATATAGTATTGTTATTAAATATTCTATAACCTTTTTTTTTACTCTTTAAAACGACCATTAAAGACAATGTTTCTTTAGCCTCTTTATTACAAGTGATAACAATCAAAATTTTCAATAATTTCTATAGATATTTACAATGATTTTTTAGGTCTTCGCGGGCTGCATAAAACACTTTGGCGGGCCTCATGTGGCCCGCGGGTCGTAATTTGCCCACCCCTGATCTAGTTGGTTGATTGTTCATGAAATAAGTTTTAAATCATTGTTACGTCGATTAACATTAAAGACAAAATATCTCATGCAGAACCTTATGTAATGTAGTGAAATGTCTAATAGTACAGTACATACTACCTACATAAGGTAGGTTTTTATGTTTGTAACCAAAAGAGGACAAGTGGAATTAGAGGCGGACGAGATATTAGCATTATGTTCGCTATAAACATTATTTATAAAAATATAATTTTAAGAATCAAGCCATTTATCAAAATTAGATATTTTTATTAGCATTATTAAAGGATCATTCCACATCTTACTAAATATTTTTTTTTTAGTGCGTCAAATACAAACCATCAAAGAGAACTACTTGTTAAAGCCTGTCATTGCGTTTTCAGTAGGTGTATAATAATAATAATAATAATAGGCTTGTCTTCGAGTCCGAAGATTAGTGAGGAATACAGTGTTTCCCGTGGCTGTGCAGTCCCAGCTGTGACCTACATATTTTGCCACAAGCAGGGCAAGCAAAACCATTGTCCGCAGGTGGTCGGTTTAGATTTTCTTTTCGTCGTCTGCGTTTGTCCTCGGCGGCAGATTTTCTTTTGGTCTCAAATGTGTATCCCGCGGCCTTTGTGAGTGACCTCCAGCTGTCTCGTTCCGACGCTGCATGCAGCCAGGTGCTCTCTTCTATAACAGCCAAGGAAAGTTGACGCCTAAGCTGGTCTTTGAAGCGTTTCCGT